>VONZ01002400.1:0-52952 GCA_012976165.1 Labeo catla
AAAGCATGAATTTTCAAACTCATACATACCAAACACGAATATAAACCCTTAAGCTATTCAATAGTTATTAAAAAGGACATACACAACGAGTGATTAGAACATAATAGACAAATGTGTGGGTGACATACATAGTAGGAAGTTATGCAATGGTCTGATGTTCATTCATAAGTCCTTTTAAGCATCATTTTGGTGCATATTTAGGTAAAATGGACAGTCTCTGCCATTCTGTGAACTAAGGGCATGTTCCAAGGAACAAAGGAATTTAGAAGAAACTTGGTCTGGTTCTTGTCTTGGGTGGGGGAGCACCACCCAACAAAGTTTCCTCATGTGATGGTCCTGATGGGCTGCATCTTTGACCATTAATCTTGGGTTTCTCGCCCCAATATTGACAATCTCCTTCCTGAGTTGGGATTATCAATAATTGTGTTCTTTTGTTTTAATGTTGCAAGTTGTTCAAAGCTGTGAAAGTTAGTTGGTTAGGCTTACTTCAGGCTGGCTGGCGCCAGGGTATTCTGGACAGATTTATGACGTGGTCCTGGCCCCTTTGTGGAATTTGGCTCTTTGGTTTTAACCACATGTTCTGATCGAATCTTCCATTTGTCTGATTCGCTCTGATACCCTACAAAAGCTTCAAGCAGTTTTAGATTTGTTGCACTAGGAACAATGGTTAAAGCTGTGCAATAATTTAGTTGAAGCAGCAAATAAAAAGGAAACTTTCTATGAACTGTTTTTTTTTTTAAAACAACTTTAATTTGTTAGATAACAGTGTAGTTGATCAAACATATTTAATAGTTCTCACTACATAAACATGGGATTTGTCTCTGTAATGTTTAAAAGTGTTTTATAATAATAATTATAATTTAAAAAGTTGAAGTTAAAAAGTTTACAATGAAATCTAAAGTCAAATGTATGCATATATTTAATTAAAATTCAAAATTGAGAATCAGTTTTAAATGGAATCATGACCACAAGAATCAGTTTGAACTGAATCATGAGATTCCAAAAGATTTCCAACCCCTAATGCACTGTATTAAAATAGTTGTATTAAAATATTGTCTCTTGATTTTAACTGGACAAGGGTAAGAGGAGGAGGAGAAACACCAAAAATCATGTCAAAAATATTCTAAATTGTAACAAAAGCTAGCATGACTAGTGCCAGAACAGAACAGAGCTTACCGTTGCAACATTACAATTCATTTGTATATTTATGTTTTATTTATCTGTGTTATTGCTTGAACTTTGTGTAATTGTTTTTATGTTATTACTATGTGTGTTCTGTTTAATGTTTGAAGTCTAGTAGTTTCTGCAAGTAGGTCATCTTCAGATAGAGCATTTTCAGGTCTGACGCCGCATCCTCATCAATAAAATATGTTAACCAATAAAGTATATTGTGTGTTAATCGGTCATAAGCAGCCAAAACATGGGACAGAACTTAAATTTGACACAGTGAATAAAGTAGCAGTTTCATCTGTGATGTTGAAAAGAGAGATCCTTCTGAAGAGCAATATCTAGTCATAATGAAAATGTATGACTTTTTTTTTTACTTTTGCGAAACATTCTTATTTAGGAAACTCTTTTAAGAGAGACTGAGACTGAATTTATTTTTAACTTCATTGTTGTTTCTAGAGAAGCCTTCTTGATTAAATATTACTTTTGTATTAATTGATATATTTATATTTTACATTTTGCCAACAAACTTTATTGTCTGCTGATTGTATTTGCATCTGAAAATAAATAAATAAATAAATAAAAATCAACATCTAAAAGCCAATATGTATTAGGTTTGCCTTTGGGCTTTTCATGTTTTAAATTTATTGCTAAAACCTTTTAGTGCTTAATACACAATATTTCACGCCACACAACTGTCTGTCTATCTATATCAGTTGCACCTTCATGTTTGTTTTATGTGTTTTATAGATGTTTTGTCATTTTAAATATGTTTTGGCACTTTTTTTGATAAATCCACTGTTGAGCGGTTTTTAATGACGTTTCAGATTTTTTCTGAGGTGTTTATTTAAACAATTGCACCCTATTACACTTTTTTTTTTTTTAATACAGTTTACATAGTTTAAGCTAGTCATTTCTGCATTGTTGTCATGGAGTTTCATTGATTACTCGCCCTTCTCTTAAGATGTTAACTTCCATCACACGAAACATGAAGCTAAAACGCATGATTACTATAGTTTGTGATTAGGGTTATTTTTATAAGAATGAGGGATGCTTGCATGACAAATGCTAATCATTTGATTAATAGTTAATTCATTAATACTTAATAATTACCTTATTTCTAAAATGCAACAAACATTTCTGTCTCGTATGAAAATCGTATTATTAATCTCATTAATTGATGTGTAGCTTGATGCGAACTGTACACTACAAATTTTAACGGGTGAATTTAACTCTCTCAGAGTTAAAATTAACACTTATCCAGTATATATATGGATACCACCAGTAAAGTGTTAAACTAACACTTTTGAAAGTGTTGACATTTTTAACACTGAGACAGTGTTACTAATAAACTCCTAAAATGTTAAATATTAACATTACTCATGGAGTAACTGCTCAACACAATACCAGTGTTCAGGTGAAAATATTAAAAAATAAACCCACAAAACAATACGTTTACATTAATTTATTTTTTTTAATTGAAACACATTTAGTGTTTTCAATACATGTTTTTTACATGTTCTCACAACATCTAAAACATCATAATGTCAAGGCAAATCAATGCAAAGGCACAAAATACAAATTCTTATTTGGTCCATATGTGCTCTTAATGTTTTAAGGTTTATAATGCTTACATTTATCAGCTTTAACAACATATATCAAACTATCATATATTGCCTGTTGAGGACGATGACGACACAGCTCGAATTTCAGAATGAACACACAGCCTGGTACACAACTTATATCGTGTTTTTATTTTATTTTATTTTTAATGTATGTCTACATTTAAAGTACCATTCCACTGGAAGCGAGCGACAGCGAAAACTAAATGAAGATAAATGTTTTGGCGTGTGATGTGTTTATTGAACCAATCAGATAAGAGTAAATGGAGTCCGCGAGAGTCTGATTTGATTGGCTACAGAAAGTGGTGGCCCCGCCCTCCCCCTCACGCTTGCAAAACTCAGTGAGTGAGAGAATCGTGCCAAAAGTGTAAGCGCGGAAAAAAGAAAGATGGAGCTGTACGTATCGGATTATTTCGGCAACTTTGTGTCCTACATACACAACAAGTCATTTAGACATTTGCAACAGTCTGTTTTTTCACATACATATTGGTCCTACGCAGTCAATCTGTTTTGCAAACTGTTGTTTTCGTGTGCAAATCACTGTTCACAGACTTGCAGTGCTTTTGACCGTATTTTAGCGAAAAGAACGTGCCAAAAGTGTAAGCGCGGAGAAATGGAAGTCGGAAGAATGCAGATCGTATTTATTTTGCGAAAGCATAAAGCTGCAGTTTCACAACACATGACTTACACTTACGAGTAACAGTAAAATGCTGCAAATCTGTTTTTCCTTACGCTTGAAACGCGATTTACACTTTTACAAAGCTTCTCTTGCGCATGCAAATTTAATTTACGCTTACAGTCTTATGTACACTTGCACAACACGTACTCTTCACATGCAAATCTTTATGGCATTATTTTATCTCCATAGAACTGCGAGATATAAAGTCGCAATTGCGAGAAAAAAAAGTCAGAACTGCGAGATAAAAAAGTCAGAATTCTGACTTTTTTTCAATTGCGAGTTTATATCTCGCAATTCTGACTTTTTTCTCGCAATTGCGACTTTATATCTCACAATTCTGAGAAAAAAGTCAGAATTGTGAGAGAAAAAGTCGCAATATTTTATTTGATTTTTTTTATTTATTTATTGGCGGAAACGGGCTTCCATAACATCTGTATGGGCACCAGAAGCGCAAAAAAAAAAAATTTAATTTAAACTTTTTTAAATTTATGTTAAACTTTTTTTTCGCGATTAAACTTAAAGTAGTTTCCTAGAAAACAGCGTCGTGTAATGAAGACTTCCCTAAGTATTTTGAGGCTGATTAAGTTTTAATTGTTAAAAGTAATGTTTTCTATGTAATATTTCAGACTTGTTGAGCTTTGAGTCTTCATTGTGCCCGCGGCGGGAGTTAACGGCACGGAAGCCTGCGTGTGTGCGGAGGCGATAGTCTCAGCTTCCTCAGAGGAGAGGGAAAGACGGTATAAGGTCGGTGACACACTGGATGCGTGGCGTGAGCATAGCGTTTCTGATGCGTGTCAGCTGTGTGGCGGCTGCGTCTCGTTTTCTGTGTCTTTACACACCAGAACCGTGCCAGACGCGGCGCTGGCGCGCTGCTGCTGCTGTAGGTGACATAGGGAGGCCTCCGACAGACCAGGCTCTTGTCTTCACGACAACATTTTCAACTTTTTTCACACACCTACACCTTCCAAAATCCGAAAAATGGGTAAGTGGGCTGTCTGTTTATTTCAATAACATTTACAAATTTGTGTAGTTTTAAAGAGCTTATTTAGCCTACCTGATGTTGGACCGTCACTCAGAATACACACTACGTTATTGTAGTGTGTCATATTTTTTTCATGTAATCAAATTAAGAAACAAATGGGAATTTTTTTTAATATTTTATATGCTATGACCTCTGTATTGGACACCAGGACTCGATTGTTTAAAAAAATAAAATGACATGAAATTACTGGCAAAAATAATGGGATATTTTTTTTTTAAGTCACCAATAAATTTGGGGGTTTCAGGTTTTCTCTAACCAAAATTTGTATTAAGATGATTCTCAGATATGTTATGAAAGATCTAACGTAATGAATTGATACACCATTTTACTTTATGCAATATGTGGTTAAAATGGACATAAATTAATATTCCCATTCAATGCAATGTATCTTTTCACTGGATCTAATTTGCATATTAATGTGTTCTTGGAGTAAGATTTAATGAAAAAAGTAGTGTAATTGGAGTAATAATTTGCAACATTTTCTCATGAACACCTCTCATACTTAATAGGAATATTAATTAATAATTAATTTCAATATTCACTTGTTGTTTCTCCAAAAATGCCAGATAAACATGATTTAAGTCCTGATGTCCTTTACAGTGGACATGTATGAAATCAATGCCCTGTTCTGTAAAAGATGAAACCCCATAACGTTTTGCTGAGATGTTGGTTTAATGAAATTCAATTTGAAAAGTAGTTCAAATTAATTATGATTACAATATATTATCATATTTCCATAAATATGAAAATATGATACATTTCAGAAGTGCTAAATTTGATCACTAAATAAATGTTAGACTTAAACCTCAAAACATTTGGTGTCTCTGAAAAGCCCTGAATGCGCTATTTACAGGACACCAGATTTTGACATGTATGGTATCAGAGAAATTTAATAAAATATAATTTCCACTACAGTGGACAAAAGTCTATTCCTGGGTCCCTATTACTATTGAAAATTATAACGGTATTTGTTCTTTTTCAGTTCGAGTTGTTGACAGAAGAAAAGCCATTGCGGCCCTTCTTCTGTTAAGACTTCGCCGGAGGAGAAACAGACGATGGTGGGTTCACCCCATGAATCAAAGAAGAAAAACTTTCGGAGCTTATTATCACCTCGTTGCAGAGTTGCAACTTGATTCCGAAAAACATCTGAATTACTTTCGGATGTCAGCGGAACAAATGGAGGAGATTCTGTCTATTGTCGGACCCGACCTGACGAGCCAGACAACCAATTTCCGTGATCCTATCGAACCCAAGCAGAGGCTTGCCATTACACTCAGGTAGGCTTTTTATTCTCTGTATAATATAAGAACAAAAGACAGTTCAACAAGAATACTTTTTTTTAATAAACAATTGAACATTATAAACGTTTAAATAACAAAACACTATTCTTTACACTAAAACAGATACATTATTCCACATAATGTTAATTTTCAAAACTGAACTATTTACATTTAATGCCATTATTTAAAAATTGTGGTAGCTGTGGGGTAAAGGGTCAGACAGATTCTCTGAAAATGTCCTGGGAGGGTCATCTTGGGGAGGAACAGGATGATATTGGGACCGGGCTTGGAATGTGGGGCTGTAAGGGTGAAATGCAGTGGAGGTGGAAAAGTGGCTTCCTCTTATAGGACCTGGGGTGTTCATCTGTGCCAGCTGTCTGTCCTTCAGTTCAGTGAGGTATGTCAAGAAGTGAGTTTGGGCCTGGCCCTGTGCCTCACGTGATAGCCTATTTAGCCTAGGCACCAAACTCAAAGCAAAATAGTACATCTCCTCTTGCGCAGTAGGGACATGAGGGGGGGCATTTGAAGTTGGAATGGAGATGATGTCCAGTAGCTGTTGCTCAGCTTCACTTACTACTTGTCTTCTCCTGTCACGTGCAGGTCTTGTTTGAGCTGAAGTGCTTTGTCTAGTCTCTGACAGAATAGCTTGAATGCGGGGGTGGGCTGGAGTGGGACTAGCTCGGGAGTGGGGTGTTGATGTGATTGGCCCAGATGGTGGGGTTGGGGTGTTACACCTCTGTGATGTTGGAGTTGCAGTGCGCTCCACATCCTCCTCTATTGCGCTCAAATCAATGGGGTCCTGTGTGTCTTCCAGTGGTTGTATTGGATCCAGTGAACATCTTGAGCTAAAATAGATTAACAGTGGTCCTTGTGATAATTAAGTAACACTTAACTTCATACAATTTAAAAACAACCTTTGTGTATAATGTAAACAATTTAATGTTTTATCCTAAGAAGTTATTAAGTATCTCTATAACCAAAACAAGGAAATTAAAGTACATACTAACCTTCTTGGATTCAAATGAGGCAGTAGAAATGACATTTCTACCTCGTATTTCCATTCCTTGACTGTCCCACCTGCAGAACCACTGGGAGGATGCTTTTGTTTTTTATGTTTTACAAAAGCATCTCTCAGCACCTTCCACCTTCTTTTGCAATCATCACCTATGAGGAGAAAATATAATCTCATCAATACTACTAACACTTTGTTGTAATATTATTACTAATATAATTACTCATATTGACAATGACATATTTTTCTTTCTGACACAGATACCTTGCAGCAGGAGAAAGCTTTGCTAGCCTGGCCTATCAATATCGTTTGGGGGTAATAACAGTGTGCTCATCTGTGCACATGACGTGCAGTGCCATTGAAAAAAGGATGATGTCAACCCACATTCCTCCACCAACTGAGGACCAGTGGAAAGCCATTGCTTCCAAATTTTGGGACAAGTGGAAATTTCCAAACTGCTTGGGTGCAATAGATGGGAAGCACATCACCATCAAAGCACCTCCCAATTCTGGAAGTCTGTTTTTTAATTATAAGAAGACATTCTCTATTGTTCTTCTCGCACTTGTGGATGCAGACTACAGGTTCACCTACATCCAGGTGGGAGACTTTGGCCGGGCCAGTGACGGGGGGGGTGTACGGCTCTTCGCGGCTTGGCAGGGGCATGGAGGCCAAAACACTGAATGTGCCCGAAGACAGCCCTCTACCAGGTTCAGGTGTGCAGGGTCCCATGCCCTACACTCAAAAAAAGGAAATTAGCTGGTTATTACATTAAAACAAGCGTAACGTGTAATTTTAACAAAATTATTTCATGTTTCAAAGGTGAACGTGATAACATAATGTAGGATAAGCATGAAATTCAACAAATTAACATTTGTTAAATTCAGTCATGTTGAGATAACGTGATTCAATATAGTCAGACTGATCTTGCACCGAAAATGGATTAGCGAGATCACGCGAGATGACAAACCGCGGGCTTCGGAAAATAACGAGATTATCACATGAAGAACTTACCTGGCGTGCCTGGAGTTCATTTGGAAAAGGTAAGATAAAATCTGTTTTCATCCATCTACAAAACGATGTGTATAAAGTCATCAGCAGACTGTCCATCATTTTCAGCAATATTTGGTCATGCTTGTTTGTTATTTTTGTACTCAGGCCGTTAATGTTATGCTGGCACATTCATGCTAACATACGTGACGATAGTTGGCACTCATAAACATGTACTTAAAACAACCCTTAACATTCGTTTTCAAAACTGTGCAACTCACTGAGTGGTTAGTGGTGTTCGTTGATGATTAAAAACAAATATATAGGCGCAATGTATGATTTCAATCCGTGTTATTTGCTATAGTGGAACTATTTTTTCAGATACCTCACAACCGCGTATAAACTTTCGCTCGATATTTGAGTCTGAAGCGCAGTAATATCAACGAGCACTGAGTTCTCCAACAGAAATCAATGGGATTTTACAAAATGCCAAATAAAACACGACAGAAACTGTATTTCGCTACGCTATTTGTTTTTAATAATCAACGAACACCACTAACCACTCGGTGAGTTGCACAGTTTTGAACACGAACGTTGAGTGTTGTTTTATAGACATGTTTGTGAATGCTGGTAGACCGCCACTCTGAAGCGTTCAAAGGCGATTCTAAACGAGTCAAAAAGTCGAGCCCTGGTAAAGGTAGTCGAAATGTACGCAAAAACATACAGGTCCTTTTCAAAAAATTAGCATATTGTGATAAAGTTCATTATTTTCTGTAATGTACTGATAACATTAGACTTTCATATATTTTAGGTTCTAGTGATTCTAATTTTACTAGGTCAGTATGTATATTTTCCTTAATTTTGACCCTGGAAAGGCTAGATAATTGGTTTGAATACCATGGAATAATACACCCTTCCTTAGCTTTTAAAAGTGACCAGAAGTATGGTCAAGGATGTTATTCTACTCAGCATTTTTGCCTAAAGTAAAGAAAATAGTCTGACTTAATATTAATATATGCTGCCTAATTTAATGGAAAACCAGGTTTGGTGAAAATAACATCAAATTTAAACTGTGTTATGATAAATACATTTTATGTATGGCGTTGATTTAAAATTGATGCAAAGTGATGCATCTCTAATTTATATATTTGCACTCTTTCCTACTGATGTGGAAGTGTAAGGCGTGTAGTCTATCTCTGTCCGGTAGATCTGACCTACTAAAACATTTTAGACTTCAGCACCGGCATATGCAACGTTACCCATGCCCACACATAAACTGCCCATGTACTTTTAAGACATGGAATGCTTTGTACATTCATTTAAGTAGAGTCCATCCCAAACAAAACACCCAGGAGCTACAGGAATTGTCAACATATAGTTGTCATTTGTGCACTTGTAGTGATCTTCCTACAGAGAAGGATTATTTTTCACACATTGGCACTCATTTGAAGAGTAATGAAACTGTTCCTTGTATGTTTCGGGATTGTAATTTTCAAACAAATGTATACGGAACATTTCACTCTCACAAGAACAGGAAACACAGTCGACATACACTGAAAGATTTCAAGCCAGACATAGTTAGAAACACTCGAGTTTCACAAGAATCCTCTTATAATCCTGAGGAAGATGCAGGCAATCAAGATGACTCTGCTGTTGAAGAAGACAGTGCGTGTTCAAATAGTGATGTAGATGTAACCAATAACTTGCCTGAAGTAATTGAGAATAATTTTGCAGCAGCGTTGCTTAAGTTAGAGCATTTTGCACATGTCCCAGGCAAAAAAATTGATGAGTTCTTAGAGGAACTGCACTACTTAAGTTCAGCAACATTACCCCTCTCCATTGACATTCTTGAAGGGGTATTTCAGAAACATAGTCCCACAACGGATAGGTCTGCGGTAACAGAAGTAGCAACTGCTCTCTGCACTTCTAATCCATTGCTCAAAGCCATAGAGAAGGGAGGTCCCCTAAGCTCAACTTATCTTCGCAACAAGTATTATAAAGAAAGCTTTAACGTTGTAGAACCCATTGAATATGTTCTTGATGCCAAAGAAAACAGAAGTTTTCAGTATGTTCCTGTACTGAAGTCTTTGCAGCAACTCTTTAAGAAAGATGTTGTGGACAGGGTAGTTGAAAACCACAGAGCACAGCAGAGTAAAATGGCGAGTGGTGAACACCACACTTACAAATCTCCTCAGGATGGTTCACACTTCCAGCAAAACACTTTTCTGTCAGGGGATGAGATGAGGATATTATTACATTTATATGTAGATGATTTTGAGGTCTGCAATCCTCTGGGTACTTCACGCAGGAAACATAAGCTTTGTGGAATCTACTGGACTCTGAGTAATTTGCCTCCAGGCTCATATTCATCACTATCATCAATTTACTTGGCATTGTTGTGTAAAACTGATGATGTAAATGAGTATGGTTTTGACCGTGTCTTACATCCTCTTCTTCAAGACATGAAAACTCTGGAGCAAGACGGTGTTTTCATTCCATTACTTGGCAGATTTGTTAAAGGTACGATTCAGGTTGTTGCAGCAGATAACTTGGGGGCTCACAGTATTGCAGGTTTTAATGAGAGCTTTTCTAGTGGGTATATCTGCCGATTTTGCACAGGAACAAAAACAGACATCCAAACAAAAGAGGTAAAATCAGGTGCATTCACCCTTAGGACAAAAGAACTCCATGACTCTCATGTGACCTCAGCTCAGGAGAATGGTACAAGCTGTTTTGGGGTGAAAAGACACTGTGTTATCACCAAAACGCTTGCCCACTTCAGCGTTCACACAGGCTATCCTCCAGATATTATGCATGATCTGTTTGAGGGCATAGTGCCAGTGGAGCTTGCACGGTGTTTGGCATTGCTTATATCCAAGAAGTACTTCAGTCTTCAAACCCTCAACAAATCCATCCTGCACTTCCCTTACAAGTGGGCCGACAAGACAAATAGGCCACATGTGATCCCACACACCTTTTCAACTAGGGCTACAATAGGTGGAAACGCCCATGAAAATTGGGCTCTAATAAGACTACTCCCATTAATAATTGGCCACCTGGTGCCTGAGGGTGAAATGGCATGGCAAATACTGTTGGACTTAAAAGACATTGTAGAGCTTGTGGTTGCTCCAACACACACAGATGAGTCCATTGCCTATCTTGAGGGCAAAATTTCTGAGCACAGACAAAAGTACCAAGAACTCTTTCCTGGTGTGCAACTGCTCCCAAAACATCATTATTTGGAGCACTATCCTCAACTGATAAGGATGTTTGGGCCTCTTGTGTGCCTCTGGACCATGCGTTTTGAGGCCAAACACAGTTTTTTTAAGCAGGTTGTGCGACACACCAATTGCTTTAAAAATGTGCCCCTCTCGCTAGCCACTAAGCATCAGCTCATGATTTCATATCACTTGAGATCATCCAGTTTTGAAGAAACATCCCTAGAGGTTACAAACGTCTCAACAGTGCCTCTGGATTGTTTGAAACAAGAAATAGCTCAGACTATTGAAAAGAACTTCCCTGGTACAACTGAAGTTCACCTTTCCAAGTGTGTGTCAAGCAAAGGTGTACATTTCAGAAAAGGGATGATAGTTGCTCATGGTTCTACAAGTGGACTCCCTGACTTTGGGGAGATTCTTCAGATTTGTGTTGTTCAGGAGAGACTGTGTTTCATGGTTAGAAGGCTTTCTGGGTGGTACAGGGAACATTCCAGAGCGTTTGAGCTGAGTGTATATCCTACCAGAGAAACTGTACTGATTGAACTTGGTGAACTAGCCGATGACTACCCTTTGCCAGACTACTTTGTTGGACCTCTAAGACTGGTGACATTAAAAAGATACGTACACATAAGGTTTGTTTTCTTTAATATTAAATGGATCTCAATGGACTGTCTTATTTCAGGGAAGTGTGACTTCATAATGCCACATTTATTTCCCAGCTCTTTATTTTGATTTCATATATTCAAATGAATGGAGCATAATTGGAACAGATTCAGACCAAAGCAACAGCAGAGGGACGGCACAGAGTCACATACAGCAGCACCTTTCTTCAAATCATTCTCCTCCTCGTTTTATTTTCTACTCTCTCCTTCTCATTGTCATTTTTGTCTTTTTTCACCTACTGGTTGTGGTAGTGCTGCCCTGGTCTTGTTGCTTTGATCTGCTTTGATAATCACAGCCCATTCATTTGAATGCAAAATGGAATTGAAACAGTTTGGGAATAAGTTTGGTATTATGAAATCACAGTTCTCTCATTTATTTCATGATTTTTTGATAGCCATATTAAATCGGCATGGCATTCCCTACTTTTGTACTCATTGGTGTTTTAAAATCAGATTACCCATGTTTAAACTTAATTTTCTCTATCCTCATTCAGGCAATCGTGAAATGGCTGCTCCAGTGAAACTCAGAATCATTCTTGGAGAAAACGATTCCCAGAGATTGATCCTTCCAGGTGGTATGCCAGAGACTGTCATTGAACTCGTACAGGAAATTAAGAGACAATGTGGAGTAGATGGGGACTTCAGGCTTCAATTCATGGATGTTGAGTTTGGAAATGAATTCACCAACTTGGTCTCAATGTCAGACATCCAGGACAAAAGCTCCATCAAGGTCATCTTTAACTCGGTTACACCTACCCAGCCTGATGGCACCCCACCCTCTCTCTACTCAGCTGCTGCCTCCCGCACTCTGAATGACTCCTCATCCCTTTCATCTGCTGGTAGCTCATTTGATACAGACATATTGTCTTCTCCTGAGTCCAGCCTACAGCTGGACAGGGCCAATGCTGCTTTTAAAGAAACTGGAGCTTTGTTGAATCCTGATACAAAACTTAAATCTGCTGTTCTTGATGGCTTAGCTGAAACGATTGTCCAGTACAAAGTGTACCTCTCTGACAGGGAGTTTGATGAGGCAGCAGAAGCTCTGGTAACTGCAAATCCATGTTTAAAAGAGCCAGGTTCAGTGACTGGGTATGGTGGATGGAAGACAAGCTTGAAGTATAAACTTGCTAACTACCGAACAAAACTCCGACGGCTTGGATGCCCTGAAGTGACTGTGAATGCCTTAACACACAAACCTGAGAGCAAATGCAGTCCTGCATATGGTGTAAAGAAGCCGAAAAAAGCCGAAGTGAATTACTGCCCCACCTATCCGGCTGGTGAAACACCAGAGACACTAGAAGAGATAAGAGTGGCACTCCTCTCAGAAGTAAAGAAGAGAAACAATGAGCACAAGTTGGCGGCAATGATGGACAAGACCTTTGCACTCAGAAGGCAAGAGGTAGTTTCGGAGGCCCCCATGATAGCTGATTTCAAAATGAGGTGGCCAGCTCTCTTCAATGTGCGTGAGGTAAGAGAATGACTGCACTGGATGTGTCACAATACATGTTGACAGAATCTGAGATTACTCAAACTGATGAGGATTTACTGAAGGCCAGCAATAGCAGCCTTTGCTGGCCTTCTGACAAAGTAAATTAATATTTAGATAAATACATGTATTATGCATTTACATTACTTGAACAGATAGAACTGCTATTTCAAATGTGTACCAAAAAGGTAACTGAGTTTTGTCTACCTTTTTTATGTTTTTTGTAGGTGAGTACAGAGTTCAAGAGAATCACAACGATCCATTTGCAGTCGAAGTTCTTCTCCGAGCTTGATGTTCACTCTGCAAACCTGATGAAGGCGTATGCCAAGAAAGGTGGAGTTCAAGGGAAACAAATCAAGACCATCATGGCACCCATAACCAAGGTATGATTCCAATGTAAACTTGGTCATTGTAGAAATGACTTTGAGCACCACATCTGTTCCCCCATTAGGGGTCATCTGTTTAAGAGTGAGGGGCATCATTAAATCCTGAAAAATCTGCTCTGAAATCATAAAACTCTGCAATCTGTTGGAATGCAGTTTTGAAGCACAGAAAAAGTATTGGCACTGTATACTATTATAAACGTCTGACAAAGCACTCAAAAGCCGTCTTAAATGGAGATGGCAGGTATTCTTACCACATTGGCCACTGTGATTATTGTAAAACTTGAATGATATAAAGTGGAATGGTCTGTTCTTCACACATTTCAGGCAAAATTATGTCTTAGGTGACATCTTCAGGTAGGTTACGTAGGTTAAGATACATTAATTTGAAGCTTGAAATGATTAAAGGAAAACACAAAGTAGCAAACACTTTTATGTTGTGACTTCCTGTAAATTTATTTTAAAGTTCTTAAGTGTGTAAACCTACACTGCTGGTTTGTTGAAATGGTGTTCATAGTGTTTTGTTTTTTTCTTTGATCTTTATATTAAGACTGACACTATTGAAGTCAGAAGAGAATGCATCCTCAAAGGTCTCTGCGTGTACCTTAATGAAGATCCAGATAAGCTGGTGAAGCAATACCTGGTATGTTAATTTATGTGTTCACTATGGAGATTATCAGAGTTGGAGTGGATGGGGTTTCCTGTGTGTTCCCATTAGATTTAAAATTAGTTTTAATGGCCTTATCTTGACCTATCTTCTCTCACTCACTTAGTGACACGCACCATACTGTAGTGCAATCCCAAACCGCCCCCTACCTGCTACAACTTTACAACCAATTGTCACTCCAAATCAAGTCACTTGCTGTTGTGTAGGGTCACTTAAATAAGGGGGAGGGTATAAACACATCGACTTTTGGGAAGTCCTCACCTTTCTCAGACTGAGACAGGAAACAATTGGATAATGATGGATGTCGCAATTACATTTAGGGTTAAGTGAGTTTGTGAAAGGAGAATGATTAAGCGACTTAATTCCAGTATTTAGCACTTCGCTAAGACTTAGCACAGTCTCTTTTCTGGTTTGTTTAGTATGAACTAAGTAGAGTGGTGGACACAGAAATGTTGACGAAGGGTCCTGTCTTGACTTTTTGACTCGTTTAGAATCGCCTTTGAACGCTTCAGAGTGGCTGTCTACCAGCATTCACAAACATGTCTATAAAACAACCCTTAATGTTCGTGTTCAAAACTGTGCAACTCACCGAGTGGTTAGTGGTGTTCGTTGATGATTAAAAACAAGTAGCGTAGCGAAATACAGTTTCTGTCGTGTTTTATTTGGCATTTTGTAAAATCCCATTGATTTCTGTTGGAGGACTCAGTGCTCGTTGATATTACTGCGCTTCAGACTCAAATATCGAGCGGAAGTTTATACGCGGTTGTGAAGTATCTGAAAATAGCAAATAACAAATAAGCAAATAACACGGATTGAAATCATACATTGCGCCGATATATTTGTTTTTAATCATCAACGAACACTTTGAGCCACTTTGAAGCGGTCAAAGGCGAATCTAAACGAGTCAAAAAGTCGAGACAGGACCCATCATCAACATTTCTGTGTCCACGACTCTAGTTCATCCATAAACCAGAAAAGAGACTCAAAGTGCTAAATACCAGAATTATCCTTTAAATAAAAACTCACTACCACATAAAAATTATTTGGCCTGTTTTTTTTTCATCATGTAATTCTTCTATACATGAACAAAAACAGTGTATCAAATGTCTGTTTGCGGTAAAGTAACTTATTACTGATCTTTTTGGAAATAACCAGGCCGGTTTGGGAGCCTCTCTTCTTGTCTTTCTCTCAGACAATAACACACACACACACACACACACCCCATACTTTTTTTTTTCCTTCAATAAGACAATATACCTTTATTCGAATGGAATAACTAACACTGAACCCATGATTACAACAGACAGGCCCTTGGTATGGCTTAGTTGAAGTATTTCACCGACTCAGCTAAACAATTTTAATGTCAATTGGCTATTTGATTACATTTGCATTATTATGAATATGGGTCAAGTTAGTGATAGCTGTTTAACAGTAATACTGTAAAGATTGTGTGCTATAAATATGCATGTAATGCACATCAGTAAAAAAAATCTTTGTCCTTGTTCATTTTATTTTTTGTCACAGGATGTTGATGAAAGCACTCAAATGGCCATAGCGGAGACAGTATTTGGAATCTTTGTCATTCGACAAGAAGGTGCAGAGCCTGGCGATGACCCCGCGGATGTTGGTATTGTCCTGGAGGGGGTGGAAGTGATGAGTGAGTTGGGCAATGTAGCTTTTGCTGTGGTGATGTTGCTGGGGCTTGTCTACGTGCTAAACCTGAGCTACCCCCAGGAGCTCAAGTACACTTTTGAGGCTCTGCAGAAGATCATTATGGAATTGGATGCAAACAAACTATCCAACAAAGCACAAGTTCTCAAAACACTGCTTTCCCGTTAAGAAACATCGCCATAGCAAAAGCTACACCAGAAAACTTGTACCTTCTGTTTTGTTGTTTAGGAACTACAGGTGTAAGTGCAAATCTTGAAGGGTAATGTGAGTATAAAGACAGGGCCCCGTTTCCCATATCAGTGTTGAGTTCATCTGGGGGTTTTTTGTGCTCTGTTTTTATTAAAAAATGTTCTCTCTGATGCAAGGTCCAGTCTATTGGCACTTAAGGAAAGCTGTATGCTGAATTATTTTTTCAGTTTCTCATAAAAAATTACAGGGATAGTTCAGCCTATCCCTTTAAGACTAAGCTATGTTTAATTTTTAGTTTAAACATTTACAAATTTTGGGAGTTAAACTTTATTTTAAGATCTCCATTTGTCTTGTTTTTACCCTTGATGCCAACCATACTGTAGACGTTGTTGAAACTTGTTTAAAAAATGTCCCTACGTTTCAAATATTTTAATGTAAAAAATTTAAATATATATTTATGCAAAAAATGTTCTAACTTTGGTAAATATTTTTTATTAACTTCTGTGTGAGTTCACAATCACATAAAACCACAGGTGCAAGATGTACAAAGTGCAAATGTTAAGAGTAGATTAAGTGGGATGCAAGTGAGAGGGCCCATTTCCCTGTATTCTCATAACAAACTTGAGATATATTTCCTTGTGTTATCAACAAGCAATTCAACTGTGTAAAACAATATGCATTATAATTTTGGAAATACAATTTGATTGCACCTTTTCTCATTTGTTGTGTGTTGTTTCCACCATTAGACTTTGTTAAAAAGGTTTTAATTTATTCAACTCAAAAGCTATTCTTTGAAGTAATGTAATGAAATCATGGAAAGGATTTCCATGTGATTAAATGGCTTTCTTTCAGCATTAAGCACTTTTGTTAGGCTAACTTAAATAAATTAGTTGGTCCAAAACATTGCTAATTAGTTGGGCTGACACTATTAAATTAAGCTGTGCCCAACCATAGTAAATAAGTTGAATCAAACTTAATAAATTAAGTTGACCCAACGTAAGTACATTAATTTGGAATAACATAATTGCATAATGCTGAAATAAAGCAAGTTAATCATGTGGAAATCCTTTCCATGATTTTTTTATGTTCATTCAAAGAGTAATTTTTTTGAGTGTATGTAATTGTTGGAGATGCGGCATTTCCGCTGAAAACCTACCTCATGAGGCCTTTCCCGGGTCATCGTCTCCCAAGGTGGCGAGAAAATTTCAATTACCGACTGTCTTCAGCCAGAATGGTTGTTGAGTGTGCCTCACTGCGAGATGGAGAGTGCTGCTTTCGAGGCTGCAGATGGCACCACACTTTGTGGACACTGTCGTTATGGCTTCGTGCATCCTGCACAACTTTCTCACCAACCCAGCGCAAAACCGGAGATGGCAGGATGAGGCAGAACATACAGGAGACATGTTGCCTATTATAAGGAACATGGGAGGGAACAGAGGCAGCAAGGATGCCTATGGAGTGCGTGAGAAATTCAGCGCTTTCTTCAATTCTCTGGAAGGGAGCATGTGATCACATCACAACATACATTCATTGTACATAATTTAACAACTTTATTTTCTATTCCTGTATATAGTTTGTCATGTTTGTTTGTAATTTGAAATGTTCTGCGTGGCACCTCGATTGATGACAAATATCCTTCAACTAATATCCTTTTTATGTTAATAATTATAATAATTATCTTAAATAAAGACTGACATGTTGATCTCTACAAAATTACTTATTTTATTTATATTATCACAGTCAATACGCCTGCATTAAAAAAAGCTCTGTTTTGTAGTCTGTTTGGTGACTTGTGTTTTGAAAGGTTTTTCTGTGGTATGTAGCAGATGAACACATCACTTCAAACTTACGTTTGAAATGCTAATTATATTGTTAGAACAATGTAATGGTGACAAAAAATAACACAAATATAACAACTGGACGTTAAAATATATATAAAAAGATTTGTAGGTCAATTAGGTATTTAATTATGTATTGAATGGATTTATACATTTATAAAAGGCAAGTGCAAGTGCAAGCAGGAGACAGCAGTAAAGTGTGTGCTGGTTGACAAATAATAATGGAGGGAGGGATGATAACCGACCTGAAAAGATTAGTAGGCTATAGAAATTTTTTTTATACACCCTGCACCCTCAAACTTCGATTGGACCACATGTAGGCTATCGGTAAGTTGCCTATGTAGGCAATATATAGTAAACCTACCATTATATCATTATCATTTTTATTTAATGCCATGTCAGCAATCTGAGCTATCTTCATGGCAGAAATTCAATTACAAAAACACAAATATCATATAAATACTAAACCTACCATTATAACCAATAGCTGTAGCAACTGAGTCCCATGCTTTCTCCTTTTTTCGTGGATCTTTATACCAAGGATCCTGTGGATCGTACAATTGTCTGTGTTTCTCCACCTCTTCAATTAACCTGCCGTCGTCCATTGTTGCAAACTCGAAGTGTAGCCTGTGTCAAGTCACGTGATTTGGATCACCCTTGTTCACATATGGGGAGAGAGTTGTGGAAGGCTATACTTCATGTTAATATAAATATAACATAAATATAAAGCCTACTGATAAAGGACACCGTCAACAGTATTGACGGCAAAATAGACTGTTTGACAGGTGCAATATTTGAAAATCGATAATTATTTGTATTTTTTTTTATTTTTAAATTACATATATATCTGAATTTATGTCAACCTATAAACTTTCCAACATCAAAATATCATTAATTAATATGTATTTGTGTACAAAATGACATATAAACATATTTTCCTATTCTATTTTGCCTGGAAACGCTTCCAACACGCTTGCGTGTCGCGTGAAAAATAGGCGTCGGTTCTATTTCTAGCAAGCACGCGTTTTACGCGCGGCTCGAGCCGCGCCTGAGACGCGCGTCTCACGCAGGCAGTGTGCAAGCTCTAACCTGTTAACATGGGAGCCGAAATAAAAACGGACACGCCACGCAGCTGAGACGCTTACGCCACGCATCCAGTGTGTCACCGGCCTAAGGCAAGTAAAGGTCATAATTCCATATAATATAACTTTTTTTGACTATTAGTAAAATAATGGTTGCATTTTTTTAGAGATTGAAAGCCAGAGCTTCATTCTTTCAGGATTAATGGGAGTTTGTTTTTAGAAAATTCATGTTTCTGTTGTCTCCTCCTGCCTGGTTACTTCACATTTTGATGCAACAACAGTATGATACATTTTATTTAAACCACTGATGTCCGTTTTTTTGTAGAGCTCAAACCAACTTTGAGGCTAACACCACAGAAGCCTACTTGTGTGAGGAAGCGATTTTCTGAGCTTCTTCAGAGGGAAAGACAATTTAAGGCAAGTAAAGGTAATAATTTAATGTGATCTTTATTATTATTTTTTTTTTCTTTGTCTAAGAGTAAAAATGTTTTATGTAGATGTTCAAAGCCAGAGACAGGATAGATTAATTATTTTTTGATTGATATGAGTTATTTGTAGAAAATAAAATGTTTCCATTGTCTTCTGCATGATTTTGATGCAACAATAGTATGATGACTTGTTCACATTTTAATTAAATCATTGAAGTCTGTGTTTTTCATTGCAGAATTCAAACCAACTTTGGAGTTAACAACACAGAAGCGTAATTGTGTGAGGAGGCAATCTTCTCAGCTTCTTCATAAGAGAGGGAAAGATGGTTTAAGGCAAGTAAAGGTCATAATGTCATGTTGTTATTATTATTATTATATATATATTTTTTTGTCTAAGAGTAAAAAACGTTTCATGTAGATGAGCCAGAGACATAAGCGAGGTATTGATTCTTTTGAGATTGATGCAAGTTATTTGTAGAAAATACATGTTTCTGTTGTCTCCTGCCTGTTTTCTTCACAATTTGATGCAACAACAGTGTAATGATTTGTTCACATTTTAATTAAACCACTGATGCCTGTGTTTTTCATTGCAGAACCTAAACCAACTTTGGAGTTCATGACATAGAAGCTTACTTGTGTAATCATCATGTTATTTTGTGTGTGTGTGTGTAAAAGAATGTTTTATGTAGTTGTTAAAAGGTCAGAGACATAAGAGAGCTTCATCCTTTTAAGATTGATGAGGGTTATTTTTTAGAAAATAAATGTACCTGCGATGCACATGCATAGTCTGTGTAATCCGGGTCTATACAGTTAGGGTATGTCGAAAAGCTCCCATCTCGTTTTCGTCTTAAATTTCAAAATTGTCCTACAATGCTGTTTTACATTTTTTATGTAAAGGGTGTTTGATCTTCTTTGTATGTTCACCTTGTAAATACTCTGAAATGTTCTGCATTCTGTAGAAGACAAGATGGGAGTTTTTCGACATATCCTAACTGTATTGACTAATAATAATAGTAATAGTTGATTAATCAAAAAAATAATTGTTAGATTAGTCTAAATAAAAATAATCGGTTAGTGGCAGCCCTAGAAGCATTCAGGTAAGAAAATCAAATGTAGAAATCACTTTAGTGCAGGGGTGCCCAACCCTGTTCCTGGAGACCTACCTTCCTGCAGAGTTTAGCTCCAACTCATATCAAACACACCTGTCTGTAATTATCCAGTGCTCCTTCAGATCCTAATTAGTTGGTTCAGGTGTCTTTGTGTTGGGTTGGAGCTGAACTCTGCAGGAAGGTAGATCTCCAGGAACAGGGTTGAGCACCCCTACTACTAGTGTATTCATCACAAATAGTTTTTTTAGTCAAGAGCAGTCAGTGACTGTTTAATAGTAATGTGACAGATGGCCTATAGTAAATATATAGACCTACTGTAATGCACGGTTCTAATAATGTTACACATGAAATGTTTTTCCCCAACAGTTAACCAAACATTCTTTTAAAACATAACAGATCATGTTTGCATTAATTTTGCCTGTAGATCAAAATTTGCCTGTGCGCATTCTGACTCCTTTTGCCCAGCACAATCCACAACTGTGAAATCTGAGAGCTTTCTGTCCCTCCAATAGCCTAAGCAACTACTACCTTCTAACAGTAAGGTAGGAAAGACATCAATGCAAAAAACTTTATTTATGTCTGATCTGACTTCAACACAACATGCATGCGTCTTGGTGCTTTAGTAGAGATTCATATTTTGCAAATAAAGTGGTAAATTATTGTCTTTGTGCAAACAAAGCAGTAACTTGACTTCATAAAATTGAGGTAAAACCACTGGAGTCACATGGACTACTTTGATTATGTCTTTACTATCTTTCTGGGCCTTGAAAGTGGTTGTTGAGTAGGCTGCCTACTAATCCAAATGTTTTTCATCTTCTTTCTTGTTTTGTTTTGCAGATGCTGTCAAAAAAAAAACACCATGAAAAGGCAACTTCTGGACAGTTGGGCCAGGCCATTAATTCTAAGTTAGCAGAACTGAGGTTTCAGAACAAGAAAAAAGAGGTATAGGCCTGTTAATTTTGTTTTTAATTTGAGTAAAATTAATCCTGTGGTAAACATAACTTGATACTTGAATGTTTTGTTTTACAACTTAAACTACACACACTCGCACCCCAAACTGCCTAGATATCAAATATTTATCAAAAATACAGTTTAAATAAATAAAATAACTGCCTCAAAATTAGCATTTTTGATATGGGTGTGTGTAGTTTGTTATAGAACAAAGTACTATCAAGCTATTTTTAGCACAGGCTTTATTTTATTCTTAAATGAATAAAATAAAACCCCATAAGAAAATCTTGAAGGAAGCAGCGATAATTAGTCTTCCAGGTTCTGATGTCATCCCTGCACCACTCTATATTTGCTGTAAGATTAGGTAATGTGCTCATGTGCTGTTAATTTGGACCATTTTCACTTTGTATTAGTATCTTCTGTAAATATTAATAAAACCATAAATATTTTTGAGTAAAATGTGTTTTCTTCCTGAATGTATTTCTCAGTTGCAAGCAAATGGATATCATGTCCACAAGACATTTTGACATTAAGTTTTTAATATTCTCTGAGAACAAGTTAAGGTTAATTTACTTATGTGAAGTATTCTAAAAATGATTAATTGAATACATTTGAATTCACAAGTATATTTGTAGACAGTACATTGTATGGGTTTTCTTTTATGCCAAAAATCATTAGGATATATTCAGTTTAAAAAAATCGACCCTTATGACTGGACTTGTGGTTCAGGGTCACATATGTTTAAAATAGATATACATGTACAGAAGTATAATATATTTACAGATACAGAAATTAATATATGAACATATATTTCAAATTAATATATTTACATACACTATTTACATATAAAGGAAATATATATGTAAATATAAAGGAAATACATATATGTAAATATTTATAATAAAAATACATTTACATACACTAATATTTGAGCATATTTACATATAAAGCAAATAAATATATAAATTAATTATTTAGTTAAATAAATTAATTAAATATTTAAATATTTATAATAAAAATGTTTACATATATGTAATATATGTGAAAAATATTAAAAAGGGGCCAAAATCAAATATTTAAATATGTTTTTGACATGTATTTAAAAATATACTTACATATAAGTATATGGTCTATTTTCTTCTATTTATTTTTAATACATTTAAATACATGGAAATGTATTTATTACTCATATATTTCAATCTATGTGACTTCCGTATGGGTATGCATGAATAAAACTGGAAAAGTTAACTCTTTGTGTGTCTGTGTGTGTATTGAGGTACTAGAAGCACAATCTTCCATGGAAAATGTTTAAAATTACCCTTTTTTCTTTTTGTCTCTGTCTTCCCTTTAGCTCTCATAAACAACATCTCTCAGCTTCGAATGACAATTTTTATTTATTTTTTTTGTAAGGCTCTTAAACGCAAAACGAAAACAAAGCAATACAAAACAACACCAGAGAACAACAAAAAATATTTATTTCTTTATTTGAACATGCATCTAATGACAATTGAGTTAAACTGCAGTCAGTGAAAGTTATGAAAAGTTACGATGCAGCAAGATACACAGCAAATAGGGAAACTGCTTTAAATTAACGACAAAAAACAATGAGGAACAAAGGAAATGTGTTCGATTCGTGCTGTGCTTGTTCAGTATCATTCACGTTCTGATAAAAGCACATGCAAAAATATAAGCATTTTAACCTATTATGTGAATAACATAAACAACTGTACATCTAAACGGGGCGTATGAACATTCGGCTTCATTACATTATTTAAATATTTCATCAAACAAGAGCTGAAGAACAGACAACACACTCCATTCCACTCGCTTGTTCGTAGTTCAAACGGCCACGCCCACCGAGGAACGAACTTATGAATATTCGTACTAATCCCGCCCATTTGGAGCAGTTTTTCATGGGAACTGAATATTATACCACACCGGATTCTGTTCCTACAGCACAAGATCGTCTGTACTATTGCAAGTAAGTTTGAATAATTTCACGATTACAGTTATTTAGGAGAATGATGAACGGATTTCATAGCTATATGTAAGCGTGATTTGTTTACAAGTCTGTAAAAATGTAGCGGTTGAAAACCGCAGTAAAGATAGTTTTCAGGGAAGGTTCAGCTGACCAGTACTGGCGTGTGGAAGTTTTCACAAATCAGAATAGTACAGTTAAGGGGTCAGGAAAGGATCAACTGAGAAAAAATATACTGTAAAACATTACCTCAAATCGAAGCCAAGGACTTAAGGAAAGGTACAACAACCAAAGCTTAAATCTGAAGATGCCACAAATCACAGCAGTCTATTAGACACGTGTACGATTTATCTAAGGGCGTGGGAAACCGTTATTCACTGGAACAGCACCACGTGACATTATGATAGAAGAAAAAGAGAGCAGAGCATAAAGAAACACTGACACGCAATAAACAGCGATTGTGAAAGTTTTCACAAATCGAGTTTGACTTTAAAAAAAAAAAAGTTTTTATATTCGATCAGTCTGCGTGTTTAATGGTAAAACACGTTAAACACGAAGAGCGCCTATTTTTCACATTCCTTACTATAGTGGACTTACCAAGGGGGTTACGGACAAAAGCTTTGCCGTGAAAAAATTCACAGATCAAGCTGGTTAAGATGACACCAGTTTCAGTCTGCTAAGTTTCCAACTTTCGGAGCTATAAGCATCGAAAAAAAACTTTTTTCCGCCAAAAGGACAGCATCACCAGAATTCACAAATCACGGAGAACGACATTCGGGATTATTTGCATGTTTATGACAACGCGCTGTGTATTTATAGCTAAAAGAATCCAAATATCAAACTCCAAATATAAAAACTATCTTTACTGCGGTATGTTACCTTCCTTTGTAAAGTGAACGACTCCAACTACAAACAACTTCCTGCTCTCATTTTAGCAACATGGAAAGAAAAGACTATATGATGGAACCTCAAAATACAGGTAACATATACTCTATTTTTGTTTGTTATATGAGACTTAATTGTGATGTGCAACATTAAATAATGACTTTAGTTGATTTATGAATGTAATAGCTGTAGGAGCAGCAGTAACATCAGCTTCACTTTCATCTTCTGTCACAGAACTTAAGCAAAAATGTGTTGAGTGTTTAAAGCAGAAACACTGTCTCTTGTGAAGTGTTTCTGGTTTATGTTCACTTGACACAAACATACTGAAGCAGAAACATGCAGAACAAACTTCATGTTTTCAAGCTACTGTATTTAAGCTTCTGCAGTTAAACTGAAAACTAAAGGACAGACAAAAAAAAGCTTCAGAACAGTGATTGATGAATAATCAGAGACTGTGTCACTGTTTGAAAATCACTAACATCTCTTACAGGACGATGAAGATCAGCTGGGGACTAACAAAATAGACAGAAGAGAGAACAGAATATCAACGTCAACCTCCGATACCACAGGTAAAAATCAGTCACATCATTGTTTAAAATGATTCTAAAGAACATTTTTATTAGATTCTCTCAATAAAATAATTTTTTTTTTCAAGCACTTTATTTACGTTTCAAATCCACTTCTTTCTGCATATTATCTCATCAACAAATTCCAAACATAAGTCTTTATCTACATATTGAAGTAATGTGTGGTAAACATACCTCCTGCTGGTGGATTCTGGTTATTTTGATCTGTGATGTTGATTAAGATCAAGATATTTGCATCATAACATGTCACATATCACATGTGTTGTGTGTTATTGGGTGATGTGAGGATTGTGGACACTGAATGTCTGATTTGACTGTTGGCAGTGAGGATTGTTCTTCTGGGTTCGAGCGTGTCTGAAAACAGTCGGGTGGGAAACTTCATATTAGGACGAGCAGCGTTTGACAGTGAAGCTCCTCCAGATGTTGTAGAGAGAGTCGCAGGAAGACTGAAGGACAGACACGTGATCATCATCAACAGTCCTCAGCTGCTCCAGACCAACATCTCAGATCATCAGATCACACAGACAGTGAGAGAGTGTGTCCATCTGTCTGATCCAGGACCTCATGTGATCGTTCTGCTCCTCAAACATGAGCCGTGTTCAGCAGAAGATCAAGAGCGTGTGGAGAAGGTGCTGCTCTCTTTCTCTGAGCTCGTTTATCAACACACCATGGTGCTCAGCACACGAAAGCCACTGAAACCAATGACATCCTGCAGAAAATCATTCAGAAATGTGCAAACAGACACTTCAGTCTTCAGACGAGCAGCTCTCCTCATGATCTTCTGCAGACGCTTGAGGACATTGAGAAGATGAATGATGGACGACACCTGAGTTGTGCTGAAGGTTCACAGCATTTCACAATGGAGAAACAGAATATTTGATGTTTATATTGGTAAATTAACATGTTTTCTTTTTGTTCTGTTCTCAGTTCCAGAGTATAAAAAGATGAATCTGGTTGTGTGTGGGAGCAACGAGACATTAAAATCCTCCATATCAGAGCCGATCCTGCAGCAGACAGACAGAAGATCAGATCGTCAGATCAGTCTGGTGGAGCTTCCAGCTCTGATTCGTCTCTCAGAGGAGGAAGTGATGCGTCAGACTCACCGCTGTGTGTCTCTCTGTCATCCTGGAGTTCATGTTTTCATCATCATCATTCCTGAAGCTCCAATTAATAATGAAGACAAAGAAGAAATGGAGAAGATCCAGAGGATATTTAGCTCAAGAATCAACAAACACATCATGATCCTCATAAAGCTGAATTCAGAGCATCAGACAGCAGAACTAAATGAAGAAACACAATCTGTCATTCAGATTTTTGGAGGAAGACATCAGTTCATTAATCCCAAAACACAAGTGTCTGTGTTGATGGAGAAACTGGAGCAGATGGTTGAGGAAAATAGTGGTGTTTGTTTCTCCACAGAGACACTGATGGAGATACAGATGGAAAAACTGCTGAAATTTGAAGAGATGAAAAAGAAAATTCAATCACTAGAGACACATTTACTGTCACGAGGTAATAAACACAAGATCATTTTGGGTCTTAAACTACAGAGCATGTTTTGAAACAGATTGTTTATTACAGTAGAGTTTGATTCTCTATTAGAGTTTTATACAGTTGTATTTCAAACAGAAGAACAGCAAAATTCAACATTCTAAAGATCAAAAATTCAAAATTAAATAAAAAAAAAAATCAAAAGTCAAAAATTTTGATTGATCTTTGACCAAAAAAAATGAGCTTCAGTGTTCAACAGGAAATGAAGATTATTGCAGTAGTCAGTCTGATAATTCTGGCCAATCACTGAACTACTACGATGCTCTGGAGCAGTGTTTTCTTTAAAATATTTGCACTAAAATGCTAACTTTAAACTGTGCAGATAATGTGAATTTGACAGAGAGCAACTGCATAATGAAAAGATAGAAAAGCACACCCATGGTGTTTCTGAACACCAGTGTTCGGTGTGAATGTGTGAATTGTACATTGTGTGAATTGTAGAGTGGCTTGTAAATTTTACATCCTCACAATGCATTTCTAGGCATACAAAACTAAATAAATACTAAACAAGCAGTTAGCAGATCTCTTTTATGTTACAGAATCAGATTTTAACAGAAAAACACTTTAAGCTGTAAAACTGATGTATTTCTTCTCTTACAGGTTCAACAGAGACTGAAGATGATCTGAGGATTTTGCTGCTGGGAAAAACTGGAGTCGGAAAAAGTGCAACTGGAAACACCATCTTAGGAAGAAAGAAGTTTACAGCAGAAACATCTCAAGAGTCTGTTACTAAAGAGTGTCAGAGAGAAACAGCTGAAATCAACAGCAGACACATTACTGTGATCGACACTCCAGGACTGTTTGATACTGAACTCACTAATGAAGAAATACAGAGAGAAATCAGCAACTGCATCCCCATGATCCTGCCTGGACCACATGTGTTCATCATTGTGCTCAATTTAGGACAAAGATTCACCAAAGAAGAACAAACAGCTGTGGAGATCATCAAGGAGACGTTTGGAGAGAAATCATTATTGTTCACTATGGTGCTCTTCACCAGAGGAGACTTTTTAGAGAACAAAACCATTGAACAGTGTTTGGGAAAACCTGGATCTGCTCTGAATCGGCTGATTGAATCGTGTGGAAACAGATTCCATGTGTTCAATAATAAAGAGACTGGAGACCAAACACAGGTGACTGATCTACTGCAGAAGATAGACAACATGGTGAAAGCAAACGGAGGGAGTTACTACTCATGTAAGATGTTCAGAGAGATGGAAAGACAAATGCTAGAACAACAGAAGAACATACTGATGGAGAGAGTCAGAGAAAGAGAAGAAGAGATGAAGAATGTAAAAGAAGAGAAAGAAAGAATGAAGATCATGATGGAGGAAGAACGACAGAATCAGGACAAAGATAAAAAGAGAAGAGAAGATGAATATAAAAGAGAAATGAAGGAACAGGAGGAGCAGATGAGAGATGAGATGAAAAGTGTGAAAGAGGAGTTTAAAAATGAAAAAACAGAAATGAGGAAAGAAACAGACTGTAAAGAAAGAAAAAAAAATCTACAGATAGAAATAAACAGACTGATGAAGAGAATAGAGAATGAAAGACAACATCATGACAAAGAGAGAAAGAGAAGAGAAGAAGAGTTTAATGAGAGAGAAGAACGATATAAAACACTCCTGGAAGAGAAAGAAGAGAGTGAGAGAAAGACACAGGAGGACGTGAAGAGAGAACGAGAGGAATGGGAGAAACAGAAACAAGCGGAAAAGACGAGAAGAGAAGAAGAGGAGGAGAAAAGAGAGAGAGAGAAACAGATTTCAGTTGAACAGATTCAGAGACTGAAGAGTGAAATGGAGAGAATAATCAGAGAGAAAGAGAGAATAGAAAGAGAGAGACAAGAACAACTAGAGCATTCAGAGAAGAGACTGACAGAAGAAAGAAACATGAGAGAAGATCAACAAAAGACTCTTGAAGACAAACAGAAACTCCTTGAAGAACAACATGAAAATGAACTGAAGAGAAGACGAGTGGAGTGGAGAGAGGAATATGAAAGCGAGAATGAGGAGATAAAGAAGAAGAAGATCTGCTCTGAAACTGATCATTCACTACAGGTGAGAAACTTGAAGAGTTATTAATGTTCATTTATGTCATTTTAACCCTTTAAACACCTCAACTTAAATATCTCCAGTTCACAATTTATGTCAGTAAAAAGCTTGATAAATAAAATAACTATTTCTATAACAGACAGTAATGCAGAAATGAACTGAACTGATCTTATGACTGAGCTCACAAGAAAAGACATTTTCTATTTATTATATTCTATTATATTCTTTCTACTTATTATTTCTACTTAATATGATTATATTCATATATATGTTACACCAATGGATGTTTTGTTTTTCATTGCCCATGTGCTCAGTGTGACCCAGTTTTTCCCTGTGTTTCATTATGTTAGTCAGTTCACCTGGGTCTTGGATCAACATCATCTGATATTTTTGGTGAGATCATCTGTCAGAAACTGAAAGAGTTCATTGAGCAGAGCGTCTACAAGAAAACTGCCAGAGATCTGACAGATGAAATGAGATCAAACTGTGAATCACTGAATGGAAAAATGGAAAATCTGGAGAAACACATCCTGAAGACACTGGCAGAACAGGAGGATTTTGACAAATACATGAACTACATTCATAATCCCAGAGATCACTTCAAGAGTTTCATCAGAGATGAAGTCAGTCGGTTCATCACTGATCAGTTCAGTGTCAGTGTTTTACCCAAGATGGAGAAGATCATTAAACTCCTGCAGCAGAAGATCGTGAAAGCAGCTCATGAATCTACTCAACATGTTCAAGTGAACAGAGGAGATGTTGGTTTGTGGTTGAAGAGATTCACACAGCAGATCTCAGATGAGCTGATCGTCTCTGAAAAAGACCTCAGTGGAGTCGAACATGATGATGTTGATGATTTCAACCTCCTTGAAGATGTGATGAAGAAAGAACTTCCTGCTGTAATGTCTGAGATCAGAAGTAGATTCAACACAGAGACTTTTCCAGTAAATCTGGACTATAAAGACAGACCAGATGAGATTCTGATTGATCTCTTCTGTCAGTGCTGTTGGGTTCAGTGTCCATTCTGTAAAGTTGTCTGCACAAACACCATAGAAAACCATGATGGAGATCACAGTGTTGCTTTCCACAGAGTGACTGGAATTAATGGCACATATTACAGTTCAATACAGAATCTCTGTACTGATATTTGCACTAATTTAGTGGAAAGTGATCAGTGTTTTGATACACCAGAGGGAAAGTTTCCATATAGAGATTACAGAAGAGCAGGAGGAGTTTATGTGAAGTGGAGCATCAGCCGTGATTTCTCTGATCTGACCTACTGGAAGTGGTTTGTGTGCAGATTCCAGAGAGATCTGGAAAAATACTACAATAAAACATTTGATGGTTATGGTAAAATACCAGATAAATGGAGAAGATACTCAAAACAAGACGCTATTGAGAGTTTGACTCAATACATGTAATGGAGAAGATGAAGAATGAGACTCTTGTGTCTCGTCTCAGATTCAGGCTCATCTACACCTCAAGAAGATCAGATCTCATCAAATACAGACGAGGATTTAAGACAAGATTCAGTCTAACAGATGATCATAGACATATTCTGCCGACAAAGATAAGAATGTTTGCTGTAATACAGTTTAAACAGCTTTTGATAAACCAAACAAAGATGACTGACTGTATGTGTTGTGTAAATAAAAAGTCAAGTGTCCGAGACCTGGCAATCTGATTTATAACCAAATCTAGTGCAAACATACTTTATACAAATAATGTAACATCACTGTGAAGACAATAAACTTCTGGTAAAATCAAACTTGTCCAGTGGGCTTTTACAGTGATTTCATATTATAAAAAAAATTTGACCGTATATGAATTAAATAGTTAAAAACACTATTACTGTGAAGATTGTATTGACTCTATTCATTGGTCTTGACATGATTGTGTTTGCAGTGGTTTGTGTGCAGAAGGACTCCAGTCAGTTCATCTGTCAGTCAAACTATCTGTTCCCAAAATAAATGAACAAACAAACATCAAGGACAATGTGTGCATCATTTCTGTTTCATGTAGTCTTTCTAAAGACTCTAAATCCATTATTGAGAAATAATTAATCTCTGGCAGACATGTTTTTGTGTTTTATCTTGTAGTTATCTTGTGCTGTCCTGTATATAATTCATATAGTGTCTTTTCTTATTATTGTCCACTGTCATCTGTAATGAAGCCATTGAGGTTTTCAGGTCAGTTGCTCAATTTCACCACAAGATGTCAGTGAAGCTGCACTGATTTCACATGAACAGGTGAAGGATTTATATTACATACATTTATTAATTTACTTTAGATTCATTTGGAACTGTTTAAATTGATCTGAATATCAGTTTGTCAGATGTTTAGTGCTGTCTGTTGATTGTCTCTTGTGCTCTGCAGGATCTGCTCATGTCTCTGTTGATCTGCTGACGTTGCTGAGTAAGTTTGGTGATTGTATCTGGAGGACATGAGATTCTGTGCACAGGTATTAGTCCTATACTTGGCTTTAAAATCACGTGTATTTTGACCCACATAGATGTATCTGGGTTAATCCCTGGATATCTACACATAGAAAGTAAGTTCAAAAGAACAGCTTTTTCTTGAAATACAAATCATTTGTAACATTATAAATGTCTTTACTGTCACTCTTTATTGATTTATTGCATGTTTGATGAATACAAGTATGAATTCCCTTTAAAAACCAGTCAGTATGTGTTTGTATAGACACACGGTGTTCATGAGCTCAGGATTTCAGACACAATGACATTGCGACACAAAGCCACTGATAAACTTTCATATAATTAGACAAAAAAATTCCTGTGTTTGTTCACATTGTGTGCGCAGGTGTGAATGAACTATTTTTATCCTGGTGTTCTTGAAATAGTCTGTCGGTGTCGCTGACGTGATTGTGCTGATTGTGACTGTGTCAGCAGTGATTGTGTGATGAAGGCATCAGGTTTCTCTGTCAGGCTTTCATGAGTTTCTACACTCTGAAGGTCTCGTGTTTGTGTTCAGGTTACAGCAAAACACTCAGAAAAAGCATTTGACTTACAGAGAATAATAATAATAATAAACGTCAATAACTTTAAAACGACTTGCCCTAAAAAAAAGTCTAAATGGTGTGAACGCCAAAAGGGCAAAGCTGATCATGTTTCACAGCCTTCATTTTCAGTATTTTCGCTCTATATAATGAGCACTGCCCCGCACAAGCCGCCGCAGTGTGGATGAAGCCGGGAGAGCTCACTCTCAGCGGAGCGTTCAGTAAGGGACCGTGGGGAAAGTGCAAGTTTTCTTCGTTTTTTGCTGTAGCTCAGTGGGCGGTGTTTTTGTAATAGCTTCTTTGTTAAGCCTTTCATGCACGGTGTCCACATTTGTGGACAATTATTTAACTCCATTTAGACTAATATGTTAGTATTTTTTAAACTAAAATTTTGAGTAAAAGTTTTTATTCATCAAAAACCTGTCCAGGTATGTGCAAGTCATGCAACAGTGGAGTCAGATTCCATAAAGTCTGATTTATGTAATCTGCTAGTATATCTATTCATTTTTTTCCAAAGATGCTATAAATTATATTATATTATAACAAATATATCAAAATTAAATGTATTATTATAACATTAAATGGCCACTTTACACATACAAATGGAGACAAATTTGCGTTTTGCCTGCCAAACAGGTACAGCACAGGTCAAGGAGTCAGTACAGAATAATAGAGAATATCCCAGAGGACAGTGGAAGTAAGCTAAGGATGAAAATATAAGAAGTTGTTAATATCAGCAATTTTTGATTTGATTTTTATGATTTGCCTATATTGCTAATAGGTTTCTGCATATATATAACTACTGTTATTGTTCCTACAATATGTGTTTTATTGTTATTATATTGTAATGTTATTGCTTTTAATAACTGAACTGATATAAATAGCATAACATGCCATTAAAAAACACATTATTACATATTGTCAGCTGTGGCTTTATGTCCCCTCAGAAACAATCTCCTGCTTTTTTTGGGATGTCCTTTAAACGGGTAAACCAGTTTTCTGGTGTTTTTGAGTGTTTGCCCTCACGCCTCCTATTGGCAGCTTTGTAACTGCTGATTTACACACAATTACACCTAAATGGGCGGAGACGGCTCGGAAAACGCGGGCTGCATTTTGATTGGTTAATCACGCTCACGCGGAGTGGAGGCGGGGTCTCTCCGGGAGCACAATCTACATATGGACGACGAGTGAGACAGCAGCAGCCAATTAGGTAAATAAATAAAGTGTTAAGATTTATATATTGAGTCATAAAAACTAGTTTTGTCTATATGGCGTATTTTCTGTGCATTGTCTTTTGTTGGTAGTCGTTAAAAGATTTATTCACGCAGTCATTATCCGCGATTTAAGAAGCCGCGACTAAATAAATGTAGGTCACGTGTTACTTTTGAAAGATTATCAATATTAGCAGTATGTCAGAAGTTTTGGAAGAAGTGTCAGATCAATGAAAAAATCGACTCTAGAAAGCCTCTAAAATTGAAGATGGGTTACATGTAATATTGTAAACGTTTAAATTAATGTGTTAATTAATGTGTGTTGTTTTTTGGTTTGTTTTTGTTTTACTTGATGTCAATTAACTGTAATCGAGTTCAGCTCAGCCAGCTTTAAGAATACAGTAATTTAGAATTGATAATACAATATTAATATTATATTGACTGTTACAATGCAGATGAGACTGTTAAATTTACACTAACATATCAAGATAATTAAATGTTTAAGGTCTGAATAGCAGAATAAAACAAAACAAAAAAAGGGACTAAAATCATCTCTTCTTGATCTTCTGCATAATTAACACATCTTTATTGATTTACCTCTGATTATATATTTATGTAAAACCATCATGAAATTAATTGTGCTGACTTTTGTTTTTAATCTCATGTCAACCTTACTATACAGTACATGAATTAATAGAGGATTTCAGATGCTGTTTAGGTCAAATGAATGTGTACACAGAGTGCTTTGTTTTCCCAGTTTGTGTTTTAAGTGAACTGCACTAAAAACCTGAAGCAAACTGTACTCACACCACTTCCTGAGGTAGTCAGTGTGTTTGGACTTTGTGGCTTTCTTGTAAAATTCAACTGAATTGATATCAAACACCCTGGAAAGAAGCACTTCTGTGTTTACCCACTGTATGTATGGTGCAGCATATTACAGATGTATGTATTTGTAAATTTCCGTGTCATTCTGTGTTTTTAAAGTACTATATCTTAATTTCTGCAGCTAGATGAAATGGATTCCAGAGTTGTCAGGCTTAAGCCTGTACGTGATGCTGAGTGCCACATAAAATCAAGAACTGAAAGCCATACCTTAAGCAGCGGTTCATTAACAAGTTCAAAGGTACGGTGCTCCATATGCTGGAATGACTAAGCGTTGTACTGATTTGTCACACTTGTCATCATCGCTCTAGGTTGGTCCCTGGACCGTACAATCACACTAGCGTGAGTTGAAAATCATGTAAATGACATTATCAATTACTATATTCAAATCTGCTTTTCAGCCAGATGATGGACTCAGAAGATGGACTTTGACATTGCTTGTCATAAATCATAAATCATTTTATTTTCAACAAGATAATGTTTATGTTTAGACGTTTAAATAACCATATATATTAACAAAAAATATTTATACACGCTGTTTTAAACACTCCTGCACAGAAACTCCACACATGTCCAAACAACCAGGTACTCTGTCTTTCTCCAGGCGACGTAAGGAAGACTCTAACCAGGATAAACCCACGAAAGGCTGCGGGCCCTGACAACATACCTGGCCGTGTACTAAGAGACTGTGCTGCACAGCTGACGGATGTCCTAACAGACATCTTCAACACCTCGCTGAGCCAGGCAGTCGTCCCCGTGTCTCAAATCCACCTCCATAATTCCAGTTCCAAAGAAGTCCCCTGTGTCCTGTCTGAATGACTGTCGTCCCATAGCACTGACCCTTATCATGATGAAGTGCTTTGAGAGGTTAGTCATGCATCACATCAAGTCCAGTCTCCCAAACACGCTGGACCCATTCCAGTTTGCATACCGTCCAAACCGCTCCACGGACGATACAATATCCAGCACTCTCCACCTAGCTCTCGCTCACCTGGAACAGAAAGACTCTTACGTTAGAATGCTGTTCATTGACTTCAGCTCAGCATTCAACACAATAATCCCCCAGCAGCTCATCCACAAACTAAACCTGCTGGGCCTAAACACCTCTCTCTGTAATTGGATCCTGGACTTCTTAACTGGTAGACCCCAGTCAGTCCGTGTCGGCCGCAACACCTCCAGCACTACCACACTGAGCACAGGTGCCCCACAGGGCTGTGTTCTCTGCCCACTGCTCTTCACGCTGCTGACCCACGACTGCACTGCCAAGTTCAGCTCCAATCACATCATCAAGTTTGCTGACGACACGACTGTGGTAGATCTCATCAGCAACAACGATGAAACACACTACAGGGAGGAACGTCGCTCAACAAGAAGGGCCAACAGCGCCTACACTTTCTCCGCCGACTGAAAAGGGCAAGTCTCCCTCCACCCATCCTCACCACATTCTACAGGGGAACCATTGAGAGTGTGCTGACCAGCTGCATCACTGTCTGGTACGGGAACTGCAGTGCTGCTGACCGCAAGACCCTACAGCGGACAGTGAACACAGCTGCAAAGATCATCGGTTCCCCTCTACCCTCCATCCTGGACATTTTCCTTGCATGATGCTCCAGCAAGGCCTCTAGCATCATCAAGGACCCCACCCATCCCTCCCACAATCTCTTCCAGCTCCTGCCATCAGGTAGAAGGTACCGGAGCATCAAAGCTCGCTCTGTCAGATTTCTCAACAGCTTCTTCCCCCAGGCTGTGAGAGTCCTCAACTCCAATCTCCCTGCCCCCCTCTGAAACCATGAAAACCTCAGCTTCCTCCCTCCAACTCATTAAAACTGCTGACAATCTTCAAAGTGCAATTCTAAGTGTGTTACACACAGGTGTAAAAACCACTTGTAGTAGGGCTGTTGTTAATGACGTCACTGAGTAATAATTTATACTATTTAACTTATTAGAGATCTCTAAAATGCAGCTATATTAAACATGGCACCTGGTGACTAATTTACTATTTTTTTGTTCCGTGTCATTTTGCTTTATTTGATGTTTGATTCATCTTAGGTTCCCTTTTACATCATACTCCGGGGTTCCCGTAGGCATTTCTGCGCATGAGCGCTATGCAAAAACGTCGCTTGCAGAGGAAGCTTAAAAATACATAGATTAAAATGCATTTATATTGAGATAGAATGGGAGATATAGATTGTACTGCATGTTAGCTTGCTTACTGAGCCCATATGTCTTACTAACAAGGAGCTATGTTTCTAACCACAGGTCTAGAGCTGTAGTTCCAACCACGTAAGTTTGTGACGCTGTTTGCGAATGTTCGTTTGAACTATGGTTTTGAGAAACACAGAATCGTTGAACTATGTTGATAACGACGGAACTTGCGACCATAGCTGGCTAACGATGCTTTTGGGAAACGCAACCCAGCATTTTTTTGTATTATTATTGAAAAACAAAAAATGTACAAATCAAACAGGCTTTAAATAAACCAAACTAAAAAATATCAAAATACACAATTGCAAGTGCATAAGGCAGACACAACTATAAAGTATATACACCGTATGACAGTATTTAAATTTGAGTTACAAAATCGGGACAAAAGGTTTTACAATAGACAAAATATATAATAATAAATAAGTGAATAAATAAGGATAAAGTAAAATAAAATAAAAAACAATACAAAGCATTTACATAACTTTGCAAAAGGGATTATAAGTTATTATGAATCACTAAAATCGTTGAAAAAATTAGATAATGTAATAGCCTTATTATTTGAAATTGTACATAGGGATGAAGCAATAGGCCTAAGCTCATGTATGAAATGAGAAAAAGAGGGGGTGGTCTTCAGAAATCTACATGTATTAATAAAAAATTTACCACAACAAATAAGGTTGTTAACCAAGTAGTGTTGCATACAATCTTTTTTAAACACTCCAAACTTAATTTGTTCATAATTAACAAGGTTGATATGGATATTGACACAGGACATTCTATTATTTAAATAAGACCAAAACAGCTTTGAAGGAATACAGTTGAAGAAAATGTGCTCGGTGGTTTCAGTATCACTTTCACAAAATTGACAAGAGTTTTCCTCAATATTAAACTTTGATCGAAGGAATTCTTTCGATGGATATATATCTTTCATTATTTTAAAATGAAGCTCTTTTACTTTTGGGAAGATTGGAAATGAAAGGTAACTCATTCTGATCTCTTTTAATTCCTTTGAATCAAAATCTTTAAAAATACGGTGACGTCTGAGTCGATTTGGGTAAAGTCGATTAATAAAAACACTTCTTATAAACAAGTTGGTACATTTTTGATCTCTAACAGAATAAGGACCCAAATACAGAAATGGAAGAGAGAATGTCACAGAATAATGAGAAAGAATTCCTTTGAGCAATAATACCATACTTTTAGGAATGGCATTTACAATTGTATAAAACTCTTTAGGATGGCATACAAATCCATGTTTCAGGCAAAAATGTTTGTAGCTGAAAATGTCACCATGGTTATCCATCATAACCAATAAAGAAATAATATTATACTTAAACCAGTTTTCATAAAATAAAGACTTCTTGCAATGTAAAATAAAACGATTGTTCCAAATACAAGTCTTGTGGGGACTAAAAATGTGAGAACAGGCTAGTTTGCAATATAACAAAACCTGTTGATGAAAGAGAGACAATTTAAGAGGTAGCTTGGACAATTCAAAATCACATTTGATTAAAAATTCGAGACCACCTACTTTCCCAAACACTAAAGAAGATATTGTAAACCACATACTGTTTGTGTTGTAAAGAAACGATCTTAGCCATTGAGTTTTTAAAACATTATTTAATATTTCCAAGTCAATAACATTCAGACCACCTCCTTCAAAACTGCGAACAAAATCATTTTTGTTTATATAGTGATGCCTATTTTACCAAACAAAATTAAAGATTGTGCTGTTATATTCTTTTATTAAATGAAAAGGAATTGCTAATGACGAGGCTGGGTAAACAAATCTAGAGAGAAATTCCATTTTTGGTTAACAAAATTCTTCCAAAAATCGAGACATCTCTTTGTAACCAACTATTGAGAATTGATTTTAGAAATTTGTTTACAAAATTTTTCTGTATTTTATGATTATTATCTTTAGTAATAGTATCAGAGGTTTTAACTGGATATTGCATAAAAAGTCTAATTCGCTGTCATGAATTGCAATTAATTCACATTTGTTTATTTTAAGTATAAACCCGATGCATTGGAGAAGAGATGAACTAATTTAATGGCTCTATCAATTTGATATTTATCCTTTAAAAAAATAGTCGTGTCATCTGCCAACTGACTAATAGAAATTTGTCTTTCAAACACCTTGAGTTTATCGAAACGATTGTCATTATTAATCAAAATAGCGAGCATATCCACAGCCAAAATGAATAAGATAGGGGAAATGGGACAGCCTTGCCTAATTCCTCGCAAAATATTAAATCTCTGAGATGTCCCATGCGACAGTGATATAGAACTATTAATGTCTTTATATAGCATTTTTATTAAATATATAATTTTGTTACCAAAACCATATTTACTAAGAGAATCAAGTATGAAATTGTGCTCAATTGTGTCAAACGCTTTTCTAAAATCCAAAAACAAAATGTAACCAATCCTTAATCCATTCGTCGTAATCTAAAATATCTAAAACTAGCCTAATATTATTATGTATCGATCTGCCTTTCATAAATCCAGATTGTGATTCACTTATTATTTGGTCTAATCCTTCCTTTTGTCTGTTGGCAAATATGTGAGATTTTCCTGAGGATAATTTATCTATGGCTTTATCAAGTTCCTCAATTTTAATGTCTGCCTCACACAAATCTCTAAAATCGTCGTCAATCTGTGGTATATCAGTATGTATTTTGTCAAAAAAAAAAAAAATATATATATATATATATATATATATATATATTTATTACAATCTATTGCAGAAAAAGCTGAGCTATATAAAGTGCTATAAAATGTAAAGACCTCTGAAGAGATTATTTTTGGGCAATTATTTATGCTTCCATTAACATAAAAAGAATTTATAGTATTTTTTCCTGTCGCCTAACTATTACTTTTTTCACCTTTCTCTATCCATCTTGCTCTGGATCTCACATAAGCTCCTTTGGCTTTTTGAATATACACATTATCAATTTTGGACTGTAAAGATACAATTTTTAATTTAGTTTCATCATCAATTTCACTTCTTAAGTTATTTAGCTCTCTAGTTAATTCTTCCTCCAAATGTGCTCTATAGCTTTACTTACATTTTTGCTGAAATATATAGAAAATTCACGAATCTTGTGTTTTAGGTACTCCCATTTACTTGTGATAGAAAGATGGTCTTTATCTAACTTAGCCTTAATTATCATTGATCTAATTTGTGAACAAAAGTTATCAGGCTTTAATAAGTCAGAATTAAGTTTCCATTAACCCTTGTTTCGCGATTCTCTTTTATTCGAGCCGAAAGATAAGGAGATACAGAAGTCTTTGATAAATCCAGTCAAACTAGAGGAAGTTAACCAATAATCAATCCTAGATTTGGAGGTCCCATTTGGTTTGAACTAAGAGAATTGTCTTAGATTTGGATTCCCAGCCCTCCAAATATCTACCACATTATTATCCAAACAGAAGTTTAGAAAATGAAGGTTCGAGTGCGAATTGCTAAATTTAGGTGGGTAACGATCTAATGCCTCATCCATAACCATATTGAAATCTCCTCCTATAATAACCTTATCAGTTGGATACAAAAGTTTCAATTCAAACAAAAGATTAGAGATTTCAGATAGTAATTTGTTGTTAAGAGGAGTACTGTTGTAGCCATACACATTAAATAAGATAAACAGAACATCATCAATGTTTAAAACAACTGAAATCCAATGACTTTAGTCAATCCTTGACTTCAGTATTTTTCCAGGGAGGTTACACAAACCAGCATGACTAAATTACAACAGTTGGGAAAACAATGTACTGATCGCGCCGGCGCCTCAGCGCTCACACAATATTTTTGCTACCTTGACATCGCAGCCTGTTCATTATCAAAATACAATTATTTAAAGAAACTTACAAAAATGTAAAGAAAAGTTACAATTTAAATAGTCCATGTCAGCAGCGCCTCACTGTGCTGTTAGTCTTTGTGAAGGATAATGTTGTGAATAATTTGTTGTGGAGAGAAGGGAATAAAATAGCCTAGTTGTGTTTATAATGTTTGTAAACATTTTGATTTAGGCTACTGGTATTTTAGCCTACATTATTTGTGAATGTGCCTCATTATTAGAAGCGAGTCATGCAACGTATTTTTTTCCTCTCAAAACGCAACTGTATTTTATACAAGTGACGTTTTATACAGCAAATATTTTAAATATATTAAAAAATACTTTAATGTCTTTAAAGCATTGAAAATGTCTTCTTTCGTTTAAAATTTGAGCCAAAATCTAGAAAAGATGCTGTAATGGGCTATAACTAAGCGCAAAATAGGTTAACCAGATCAAGACTCTCTTTGTGTGTTTTTTATGTTTTATTTATGCACACGACATTACCAAATCTTGACCTGGATTTAGTTGAATCAAATCAACCAGCGATTTAGTAAATTGTGCACACGATTTAGTAAAAGGAAGGAGTGAATTGTGTGCACGCTTAAATTTATGTGTGGGGATCCACAAGCCACTTTAAGTGTAAAAATATCCACTTTGATTACTGTCTTAGACGTAGGCCTATAGTGTTTATGACAAGTGAAATGTGAGAGAAATTGATTTTCCCCTGGTTATTTTTAAAACATTAAAACCTTTGCGCTCACGGCTCATGTCTTTTGCAGTGTCTCGGAACACTGTCTGTTAAAATGTCCTGCTACGGGGCCCGTACGGGGGTGTCCCATATGCCACTGGTTAAGGGATGTAGAATATGGCCATGCAGAAAAAGTCATTAGTATGTGCTTTATAAGTACTATATAAGTATTCTTTTCTTCTTCTTCTTTTTAATGCAGAACACTTTCTTTAATGTGGGAAGATTCTCTATTATATGCAATGGTACAATTAATGGAAACCCTCAGCCGGGCAAAGTAATGATGGAATCAAAAACCAGTTGGACATGAAGCCTATATACATAAAGAAGCAGAAACTGAAGAACAAGTATTAATACTACACCCTAATATGAATATAAAGAACTGAAAGAAATACATTCAAATCTCAGCATGTGTGACATTTCCAATAAACAGCATCGTAGACAACAGTCCAGGAACAGGGAAAATAATAATACAGTGTTTAAATGTATTAGGTAGAATATACACACTCCAGTACAGCAGGTGACAGAAACTGTTCAACTCGTTCAAAACCCTCCAGTAAAACCCACGAAGAAGACGAAACCGAAAGTAACTGCGGAAATGCGAAGATAGCAAGACAAAGCGTTTGTGATTGGATTTATGTCCTAGAAAACATTTATATAGATACAACTTTAGCACAGACCCTACTCATTTTAACACTCGGGAACATTGTTTTTGCATATTTAATCCGATCCGTCTGTACTATTGAGAGATTTGAGAAGAAATTGCTGACAAGCTACAGGACTAAAGGACAGAAAAATGAGCGTTTCTAATAAATTCTCTTCTTAGTGGACAAGACTGTAGGTAAGTTTTTCAAAAGGGGATTATTGAATGCGAATGTGTTTCTGCAGGTTTCCCCGTATTTTGGCTTCTGTGTTATGCTGTTGTTTTTGTGATGCGAAATCGAAAGTATTTTTAAAACAGCTGCGGTCAAACCAGTCGCGTCTTGAAAATACACGATCACGTCTAATCGTGTACTTACGGTCTGGGTGCTGGAAGCGGTCAAAATGGATGTAAAGACGCTGTCAGAACGACATTTTCTTTATGCTTTAACTGATATTTTCAATAGATGGCTGTTCACCAATATTACTGCACAAACTGTAATTTAACCCTTAAAGACCATAAAGCGACATCAGCGTAGTTTCTTATTGCTATTTTCCATCAGAATATAAAAAATAGTAGTACAATTACATTTTTTTTAACATTGATTTTAATGATTCTGAATATATATATATATATATATATATATATATATATATATATATATATATATATATATATAATTTCTGTATCAAAGCTGATTGTTTAGCATCATTAGTCCAGTTAAATGATCATTCAGAAATAATTCTAATATTCTAATTTGCTGCTTAGAAAACATTTATTATTATTATTATTATGTTGAAAACAGTGGAGTAGATTTTTTCAGGTTTCTTTGATGAATAGAAGTTCAGAAGAACAGCATTTATCTTAAATAGAAATCTCTTGTAACATTAAAAATGTCTTTATCATCACTTTTGATAAATTTAAAGGATCCTTGTTAAATAAAATTATTCATTTCCATAATGTCTTTCCAATAAATAAATAAATAAACGCTGATCTTTGGATATTTCTATTGTTAAATAAAAGTATTCATTTCTATGATGTCTTTCCAAAAAAAAAAAAAAAAAATTGTATAAATGCTGATCTTTCATACTTCTATTCATCAAAGAATCTGAAGAAAAAAAAAAAATGTACTCAACTGTTTTAAATAATAACAACAACAAAAACAGTAATATTTATAATAAATTGTTTCATGAGCAGCAAATCAGTATATTAGAATGATTTCTGAAGGATCATGTGACACTGAAGACTGGAGTAATAATGCTGAAAATTTAGTCATAAATTACATTTTAAAATGTATTCAAATAGAAAAGTTATTTTAAATAGTAAAAATATTTCACAATATTACTGCTTTTGCTGTATGTTGGGCTCTTAAAGGCAAATTCACCCCAAACGTACAAGTGCATCCTTGCACTTTTTAAATCATGTCCCATTATTCAAATGCTCATAAAAATATTTATTTTATAGGTTTGCTCATTCTTTTGATTGATTCCTGTTCACACTCCCTCTGACTATTACTGTATTCATTTTCAAGTCATTTTACTGTATAATTTAGGAAAAAATTAAAGGCAAATTCACCTCAAGCATGTCTGCATTCTAGCACTCTTACATCGTGTCCCATTTTCAAACATTCACAAAAATCTTTCCTTTATTGCAGGGGTGTCAAACTCAGTTCCCGGAGGGCTGCAGCCCTGCAGAGTTTTGTTCCAATCCTGCTCCAACACACACACTATGCAGTTTTCAATTAAGCCTGAAGCACTTGATTAGTTGGATCAGGTGTGTTTAATTAGGGTTGCATCTAAGCTCTGCAGGGCTGCGGCCTTCCAGGACCGGAGTTTGACCCCCTGCTTTATAGGTTTGCTAATTATTTCACTTCTTTACTGTCCACAGTCACCCCTAACTATTACTGTATTAATTTTCAAGTTATTTTACTGTATATTTTTGGAGAAAACAGTTTCCCCTCCGCACTCCATGCATTTTATAACCGCTTCGCTCCAGCTCCGCTCCAGGTTCACTGTTTCCCGCTCCACTCCTCGCTCACTGATACCAGAAACACAGCTCCGCATTTAAACTATATCAGTATGTTTAAAATACCACAGTTCTGTTCATAACGTATACTAAAAGAAGAAAATAAAATGCTTTTCTTATAGATTTCTTCTCATTCGAAATTGGATATACAGATGAAGTACCACAGTACATTTACATTTGTTTGAATGCATTATTGAGAGCGATTACATGTGAATAACTATTGTACTTCTTTAAATCAGGCTTTCACTTAAAAATATTCAGTATCTTGAAAGAACAAACTAATTCATTGAAAAAAACTATAACTTTCTGCTCATGTCCATTGCTGTCGGCCCAATTTTTTTACGTTCTTTCTGATTTGAGTGATCCATCTCTATCAAGCTATACACAAATTCTTGCTAAACATGCAGTTATATTATGGGTCGTTGTCATGAATTGTACTCGTGATGGAGCGGTAGTGGAGCGTTCTTGGAGCAAGTAAAAACCACAAAGCTCCGACTTTTCAAAATTTCCGCTCCACACTCCATTAAAAATCACACTGCTCCCACTCCGCTCCGCTCACATACTCTGCTTGATACCAGTCCACAGTCACCCTGAGTATTACTGTATTAATGTTCAAGTCATTTTACTGTATAGTTTTGGAGAAAATTAAAGGCACATTCACCCCAAGCATCTAAGAGCATTGTAGCACTTTTATATTTATTTTTTTAGTTTATTTAAGTTTTATTTGTGTTAAATCCAGAGCCCTATGTATTTATGTTCTTACAAAGTAAAAACAGTGGCCATGCAGTATTGTTTTTTTTTTTCCCTTCTTGTTTTCTCGTGATCACGACATAACAAGAGTTGTTTTGTCGTTATTATGATTTATTTTTTTCTCCTGACCTCAACTAAAAACCCATTTTCTCACGACTATTGCGAGAAAATCTCGCCCCTTGCAAAGGCTTCTGGTGAATATCATAGTGTAGTGTACGCGCTGGCGGCTGAAATCTCCATCATAAAGTTACTAATTGCCTGCAGCAAATATGAATTTTATATCATAAATAGTTTTCTAGTAGTTTTATTTATTACATTTTATATGAAGTATAAATATTAGTGCTGAATCCCACGGTGATGCATTGCTGCTACACACATTTTTTCCACTCAATTATGTTGTAATAACGATATATTATGTCATAAAAGTGATTTGTTTTCCCGTTATAATAGGCTAGATAGGCAATATGGTTACATAGCGAGCTAAGCGATTGTCTGCGCTGCTGTCGCAGCAGTCCTGACATAAACGAGGATCTGCACGCTGCTAAAGTCATAGAAATATACTGTTTTGAATGTTTTATATATATATATATATATATATACAGGTGCTGGTCATATAATTAGAATATCTTCAAAAAGTTGATTTATTTCACTAATTCCATTGTGAAACTTGTATAATGCATACATTCATTCCACACAGACTGATATATTTCAAGTGTTTATTTCTTTTAATTTTGATGATTATAACTGACAACTAATGAAAACCCCAAATTCAGTATCTCAGAAAATTATAATATTGTGAAAATGTTCAGTATTGAAGACGCCTGGTGCCACACTCTAATCAACTAATTAACTCAAAACACCTGCAAAGGCCTTTAAATGCTCTCTCAGTCTAGTTCTGTAGGCGACACAATCATGTCCAAAAGACGACCATTGACACCTTGCACAAGGAGGGCAAGACACAAAAGGTCATTGCAAAAGAGGCTGGTGTTCACAGAGCTCTGTGTCCAAGCACATTAATAGAGAGGCGACAGGAAGGAAAAGATGGTAGAAAAAAGTGTACAAGCAATAGGGATAACCGCACCCTGGAGAGAATTGTGAAACAAAACCCATTCAAAAATGTGGGGGAGATTCACAAAGAGTGGACTGCAGCTGGAGTCAGTGCTTCAAGAACCACTACACACAGACGTATGCAAGACATGGGTTTCAGCTGTCGCATTCCTTGTGTCAAGCCACTCTTGAACAACAGACAGCGTCAGAAGCGTCTCGCCTGGGCTAAAGACAAAAAGGACTGGACTGCTGCTGAGTGGTCCAAAGTTATGTTCTCTGATGAAAGTAAATTTTGCATTTCCTTTGGAAATCAGGGTCCCAGAGTCTGGAGGAAGAGAGGAGAGGCACAGAATCTACGTTGCTTGAGGTCCAGTGTAAAGTTTCCAGAGTCAGTGATGGTTTGGGGTGCCATGTCATCTGCTGGTGCTGGTCCACTGTGTTTTCTGAGGTCCAAGGTCAACGCAGCTGTATACCAGGACGTTTTAGAGCACTTCATGCTTCCTGCTGCTGACCAACTTTATGGAGATGCAGATTTCATTTTCCAACAGGACTTGGCACCTGCACACAGTGCCAAAGCTACCAGTACCTGGTTTAAGGACCATGGTATCCCTGTTCTTAATTGGCCAGCAAACTCGCCTGACCTTAACCCCTTAGAAAATCTATGGGGTATTGTGAAGAGGAAGATGCGATATGCCGGACCCATGCTCATACTTTTCATGTTCATACTTTTCAGTTCAATCCTTTCTTTGTATTGGTCTTAAGTAATATTCTAATTTTCTGAGATACTGAATTTGGGGTTTTCATTAGTTGTCAGTTATAATCATCAAAATTAAAAGAAATAAACACTTGAAATGTATCAGTCTGTGTGGAATGAATGTATAAATTATACAAGTTTCACTTCTTGAATGGAATTAGTGAAATAAATCAACTTTTTGAAGATATTATAATTATATGACCAGCACCTGTGTATGTATATATGTGTGTGTATGTGTATATATACACATTAAAATCATTGTAGCGGTATGTTTATTAGGATTAGGATCTCCCATCTGTTCACAATATACTGCTATCCAATAACTGCTATCCAATAACCCAGAGGATATGACTCGATGACTGGTTTAAGATGATCAGATCAAAACTGTTTTTTTGAATAATGGACCCTGGGCTTGGAATATTTCTTTATTTGAGGGACTGAACTATGGTATAAAAGGAAATTGAAATAGGAAAATAAAGGAATCAATCGATTTTGTAATAATAATAATAATAATAATAATTATAATAATATAGCATATTATTATTATTATTATTATTATTATTATTATTTCGTTTTATTTGAGAAACAGACAAACGAAAATTAAGCTAGATTTTTGTTCGTGGGTAAAAACAAATGAGCTTATTGCTTTAATGTTTGTTTCACATACGTTGGCGGCCTTGATAGTTTACACTGATTATATAGCCGCGCGTGGCATCGTGGCGGAATTCCAGGCTTTAGGAATAGGTTGCGCTGCACTGGGGGTGAGCACAGTAGTACAGATAATGAGCTCAGATGGCGAACACTGTAGCTACACTACCTCTTGTTGGATTTGTACGAATTAAATAAACACAGTTTTTTTTATTTTTTTTTTTCGATTCCTAGTTATTTTGCAAAAGCAATTTGCAACGTTTTGTTGTTATTGTGGAAGTACACAAAATAAAGCAGACATTTATATTTCTTTCCTCTGTTATCTCAATGTAAGGGATCATGCCGGCGCTGACGACCCGAGAATTGCAGTGTTGCGTTTATGACATATTTGCAAGAAATAGCCTATGGAACAGCCAGACATTAAGAAACTTAATTGTGACTAATTTGTAAAGGGTACATCAGATGAACTCTTATTCTGCACGATGGGACAGACAGTAAAGACATCTCCAAAAAACTGGATTTACAGGGCCGCCCACGCACAAATAAAGGAAAGAATTTTGTGAGCATTTGAAAATGGGACATGATGTAAAAGTGCTAGAATGCAGACATGCTTGGGGTGAATTTGCCTTCATTTTTTCCCCAAACTATACAGTAAAATGGCTTGAAAATGAATACAGTAATTGTCAGGGTGACTGTGAACAGGAATCAAGTGAAGGCCTATAAAAGAAAGATTTTTATAACCATTTGAATATGGGACATGATGTAAAAGTGCTAGAATGCTCTTAGATGCTTGGGGTGAATTTGCCTTTAATGTTCTCCAAAACTGTACAGTAAAATGACTTGAAAATGAATACAGTAATAATCAGAGGGAGTGTGAACAGGAATAAATCGAAAGAATGAGCAAACCTATAAAGGAAATATTTTTAAGAGTCCAACATACAGCAAAAGCAGTAATATTGTGAAATATTTTTACTATTTAAAATAACTGTTTTCTATTTGAATATATTTTACAATGTAATTTATTCCTTTGATCAAAGCTTAATTTTTTTTTAGCATCATTACTCCAGTCTTCAGTGTCACATGATCCTTCAGAAATCATTCTAATATGCTGATTTGCTGCTCAAGAAACAATCTATTATAATTGTTGTTGTTGTTATTATTATTTAAAACAGTTGAGTACATTTTTTTCAGGATTCTTTGATGAATAGAAATATACAAAGATCAGCATTTATTTAAAAATTGTTTCGTTTTACTTGTATTCATCAAAGAAACCTAAAAAATTCTACTCCTCTGTTTTCAACATAATAATAATAATAATAATAATAATAATAATAATAATAATAATAATAATAAATGTTTTCTGAGCAGCTCATATGATCATTTGACTGGATTAATGATGCTAAAACAATCAGCTTTGATACAGAAATATATATATATATATATATATATATAGTACAGACCAAAAGTTTGGGCACACCTTCTCATTCAAAGAGTTTTCTTTATTTTCATGACTATGAACATTGTAGATCACACTGAAGGCATCAAAACTATGAATTAACACATGTGGAATTATATACATAACAAAAAAGTGTGAAACAACTGAAAATATGTCATATTCTAGGTTCTTCAAAGTAGCCACCTTTTGCTTTGATTACTGCTTTGCACACTCTTGGCATTCTCTTGATGAGCTTCAAGAGGTAGTCACCTGAAATGGTCTTCCAACAGTCTTGAAGGAGTTCCCAGAGATGCTTAGCACTTGTTGGCCCTTTTGCCTTCACTCTGCGCTCCAGCTCACCCCAAACCATCTCGATTGGGTTCAGGTCCGGTGACTGTGGAGGCCAGGTCATCTGGCGCAGCACCCCATCACTCTCCTTCTTGGTCAAATAGCCCCTACACAGCCTGGAGGTGTGTTTGGGGTCATTGTCCTGTTGAAAAATAAATGATGGTCCAACTAAACGCAAACCGGATGGAATAGCATGCCGCTGCAAGATGCTGTGGTAGCCATGCTGGTTCAGTATGCCTTCAATTTTGAATAAATCCCCAACAGTGTCACCAGCAAAGCACCCCCACACCATCACACCTCCTCCTCCATGCTTCACGGTGGGAACCAGGCATGTAGAGTCCATCCGTTCACCTTTTCTGCGTCGCACAAAGACACGGTGGTTGGAACCAAAGATCTCAAATTTGGACTCATCAGACCAAAGCACAGATTTCCACTGGTCTAATGTCCATTCCTTGTGTTCTTTAGCCCAAACAAGTCTCTTCTGCTTGTTGCCTCTCCTTAGCAGTGGTTTCCTAGCAGATATTCTACCATGAAGGCCTGATTCACACAGTCTCCTCTTAACAGTTGTTCTAGAGATGTGTCTGCTGCTAGAACTCTGTGTGGCATTGACCTGGTCTCTAATCTGAGCTGCTGTTAACCTGCGATTTCTGAGGTTGGTGACTCGGATGAACTTATCCTCCGCAGCAGAGGTGACTCTTGGTCTTCCTTTCCTGGGGCGGTCCGCATGTGAGCCAGTTTCTTTGTAGTGCTTGATGGTTTTTATGACTGCACTTGGGGACACTTTCAAAGTTTTCCCAATTTTTCGGACTGACTGACCTTCATTTCTTAAAGTAATGATGGCCACTCGTTTTTCTTTACTTAGCTGCTTTTTTTCTTGCCATAATACAAATTCTAACAGTCTATTCAGTAGGACTATCAGCTGTGTATCCACCTGACTTCTGCACAACACAACTGATGGTCCCAACCCCATTTATAAGGCAAGAAATCCCACTTATTAAACCTGACAGGGCACACCTGTGAAGTGAAAACCATTTCAGGTGACTACCTCTTGAAGCTCATCAAGAGAATTCCAAGAGTGTGCAAAGCAGTAATCAAAGCAAAAGGTGACTACTTTGAAGAACCTAGAATATGACATATTTTCAGTTGTTTCACACTTTTTTGTTACGTGTATAATTCCACATGTGTTAATTCATAGTTTTGATGCCTTCAGTGTGAATCTACAATTTTCATAGTCATGAAAATAAAGAAAACTCTTTGAATGAGAAGGTGTGTTCAAACTTTTGGTCTGTACTGTGTGTATATATATATATATACACACACACATACACACATACATACATACATACATATATATATATATATATATATATATATATATATATATATATATACAGGGGTTAGACAGTGAAACTGAAACACCTGGGTTTAGACCACAATTAGTATGGTGTTTGGCCTCCTTTTGCAGCCAATACAGCATTATTTCATCTTGGGAATGACAAATACAAATCCTGCACAGTAGCCAGAAGGATTTTGAGCCATTCCTTTCGCAGAACAGTGGCCAGGTCACTATGTGATGTTGGCGTATGAAAACATTTCCTGACTCGCTCCTCCAAAACACCCCAAAGTGGCTCAATAATATTCAGATCTGGTGACTGTGCAGGCCATGGGAGATGTTTAACTTTACTTTCATGTTCATCAAATCACTCTTGTTACCAGTCTTGCTGTGTGTATTGGTGCATTATCATCCTAATACACGGCACCACCTTCAGGGTACAATGTTTGAGCTATTGGGTGCACATAGTCAACCTTCACACTCTGCTCTTATTGGTGGAATGTGCAATCAGTAAAGACTGGCCACCAGGCTGCATAAATATAGCCATGAAACCTCCAACACTATATTGGCCAGTGTTTCAGTTTCATTGTCCAACCCCTGTATATATATATATATATATATATGTGTGTGTGTGTGTATGTATATATATATATATATATATATATATGGGTGCTCCCAGCACCCATACCGTAAGTACACGATTAGACTCGCAATAAAAAAGTGTGGCTGGCGTGACCGTGTATTTTCAAGACGTGACTGGCTTGACCGCAGTCAATAGGACCATGTGGTTATTCTACATGGCAGTTAATTTGTTTGTAACTCACTTTATTTTATATAATGTTTTTTTTTTGTTGTTGTTGTTGTTGCTGTTGATAATAATTCAACATATTTATTCATCTGATTAATGATCATCATCTTCAGGTCAAACTGAACAGCAGATTGTTTTCTCAACCCAATGCTGATCACTGGAGTTTATCTGCAGTTTGTCAGAAGAGCAAGGAAAGGACTCTCAGTCTGAGATGAGTCTCTCACAGAAACAGAGGTAACACTGAGTCTGTTTTTAAGTAATTAATTTAAACACTTTCTGTGGGGGGTGGGTGGGGGGAATGTTGTTTGTATGTTGCTAGAATTATCTGTTCTGCTGAGCTATTAGAACCTGTAGAAATTACATCGACAGATGGTCCAAAATGTATCATAAAATTTGATTGCATTACATGTTTTGGGGTTGCATATTTAGTGGGTATTAAATGTCAATAATGGGCAAACTAGATATAATTTACATTAATAAAAAATGAAAATATACATCAGACTCTTAAAGTGTAAATTTGTGGGTATTTTTAAAGGGAAATTTAAAAGTTTTTTTGTCTCTTTCCCAGACTCAATCACTGTACACAGTTCATTGTTCATTATATTCATTGCTATAGATACAAGATTCATGGATTCAAGTTGTTTTTGTTTTAGTATTTTCTCTTCTGTCAGTGGGGTCAACAGAGTTTGTTTACTCAACAGTTTTAATATGGTTGCACTATAAAACAGTTTTTGAGACAGTTGTGTTTTTTAGTGAAGTAGAAATTGTGCAGGATGAGATTTTTTTTTTCAACTAATACAGTTATACAGGCAGCCATTATAAGGCATAAATTCACCAAAGAAAATAAAGTAGATCATGCAACCAAACATTTATAGGCATAGAAGAACAATTGCATGGCTATATCTGTATATTAATTACCGTTTACAACATTAAAACTTTATAAATTAGACTGAAGAACATTGTGTAATATTGTTTCTTTTGTTTTTCTCTGTTCTTTGTGTCATTAGTGTAAGATCAGGCTCACATGTGTCCAGCTCTGTGTCTGTGAAGAGTGACTGGTCAAAAGATGGTCTGCCACCGAACTTCAGTGAGAAAAAAACATCATCTACAAAAAGGTATGACATTATAGTATTATGTTAGCTATTTTTTTTTTTATCACTGTGGTTCTCTGATAAATGTTGATTGTATAAAAAAAATAAATCACTGAACACAATGTATGGTGAATTTTAATAAACGTTTTCTGGAGCTTCTTTCCAATAATACAATTATACAGGCAGACATTATGAGGCATAAATTCACAATAGAAAATAGAGTAGATCATGCAACCAAACATTTATAGGCATAGAAGAACAAGCGTATGGCTATAACTGTGTATTAATTACCTTTTACAACATTAAAACTTTATAAATTAGACTGAAGTACATTGTGTAATATTGTTTCTTTTGTTTCTCTGTTGTTTGTGTCATTAGTGTAAGATCAGACTCACATGTGTCCAGCTCTGTGTCTGTGAAGAGTGACTGGTCAAAAGATGGTCTGCCACCGGACTTCAGTGAGAAAAAAGCATCATCTACCAAAAGGTATTTAATGTTTTTCTTATTGTTGGTTGCACATGGACTGCAAGAAAATATTTAATTGAATATTTATCATGAATCTGTATTGTGTAAATATTTATCAGCGTTTTCATTAAGATGCTAAGAGCAACAGCAAAGAAGATTAAAATGAGACCTAATATTTACCTCAGTTTATACTTAAATAGATCCTATACTTTAACAGTGTGAACTTAAACAGCTATTGCTCTCTGTCTTTGTTAAAAAAAAGAAATAAAAGGAAATTTGTAATTTAGTTTTCTAATAATTTCCCTGAAAATGCAGTACTTCATTTTATTCACTAATAGGGTTCGATATGAGACATTAGATTCAGACGTCCAGACTCACAGGAACTACAAGAATTTCAAAGACAATCTCCTGTGGATCTTCCAGGTAGGAAAACACATTTTCAATAATGTTTACATTTATAAAAAATGAAAAAGTCAGATTCACTGCGCTCAACTTTTTTCTTGGATGCGTCAATCAGTCAGCAACATATATTTAAGTAAAGGATCCGCCCAATTACTTATTTAGCAACAGAGCATTCAGATGTTCACTGAAGAAGGCTTGTTCCCGAAACGTTTGAATGCTCTGTTACTAAATAATAAATTGTAAATTATCAAGACGACTGAGCGAGTGCGGATCCTTTACTTAAATATATTTATAATAAACAAATAGTTTACTGAACAACGCTTGCAGGAATATTCAATATAAATTTGATTTCTGTTTTATCTTGATCATTTATGTATTCTTTTAGGAACATAAAAATGGAAAAATAATGTATTTTTCTTTGATTTTAGGAAAAAATAATAATAAAAAAAATTATTATTTTTTTTTTATTTTAGGGTCTTGAAAGCAAAATTATCAAATTTCTGAAGAATGAGTTGGAAAAATTTAAGGAAATATTACAAGAAGAAGACTTACAATACTTTGTGAAGGATTTTAATGAGAACAGATGCAGTATCAAAGAAGCAGCTCTTGATCTCACACTCTACTTCCTGAGAGAGATGAAGCAAGATGAAGCTGCTGATACTTTAGAAGGTAAGAGACTCGCGATCATCTGTCACATTGTCACTTATAAATGTATTGCAGAAAATAGTAAAACTGAAATGTTTAAAAAAAATAATAATAATAATCTGTTTCTTTTTTGTCCCT
>VONZ01002401.1:0-52849 GCA_012976165.1 Labeo catla
GCTAGTGATTTAATTGGTGTAGACATATTTACATACAGTCAAAACAAATGGTTTAAATTTTCATGTTCAGATGCATCCTGCAATACACATGGCTGTAAAGACACTGGCATATATTTGAAACATGTGAACAGGTGTCATTATGAAGTTGTTTCGTGTGGAAAGAGCAAGGATGGGAACTGTGCCTCAGTTTGTCAGTCAGCAATTCAAGATTCATTGTTCAACGTAGCATCAGATGTGTCTTCAAGCTCATGTGAGGATTATACAAAGAATGTTCAATACAACAATAGTCTTGAGTTCAAAGAAGAAAAACAAAAGAAAGCAAAGAAAAGATTCCATGAGGAAGAAACCTACATTTCAATAATGAAGTCCATCATTAAAAAAAGCAAGAAAAACGAACAGCAAAAACGAAAAATAAAGAAAAGTGTAGACAAGTCAAAGGATTCAAATGAGAAATCAAATGGTTTACACTGTGAAGTTGTGTTGGAAGAGGAACCTGATGCTGCATGCAGTCAATCTTTGAGTGATTTCATAAACAAAGATAATGTATTTGTGGATGAAATATGTGCTAAACAAAACACAGACATGCATTATGTAACAAAAGAAAATGCAGGTGATGTTGAATTTATTTCAGAAACTGCCACTTCTTCTTTTCAGTTTAGCCAATTGACAGTACAGCAACAAAAGAGTGTTTGCTTAAAGCTGAATATTGTACATATTGTAAAAGACCAGAATAATCCAAAAGATATTGTTGAAATGGCTGAGCCTTGTGAAACTAAAGATATTGTTGGTGATGGTAACTGTTTTTTTAGAGCTGTCGTGTATTCTCTAAGTGGAAGGCAAGATGAACACCGAAAATTAAGGCGAGCTGTAGTTACACACATACTTCAGAATGAAGGAAAGTATATTCAGTACCTCAGAGAAGGATACAAGTCTATACCAGAATATATTGCCACATCAAGAATGAAATATGTTGGAACTTGGGCGACAGAGATGGAAATTCAAGCAACGAGTGATTTGATCGGTGTAGACATTTTTACATATAGTCAAGGGAAATGGCTTAAATACACATCTTCAAATGTTTCATCTAATAGACAGAGCTGTGAAAATAAGGGAATTTATTTGAAACATGCAAATAGCTCTCATTATGAAGTTGTTGTTTGTGTAAAGACCAATGATCATAGCTGTGCCTCCTTTTGTAAATCACCATTTGAAAATTCAGTGTTTAATGCATCATTAAATGATTCAACATATGCTCGTAAGCTTAATAGACAGAAACTGCAATACGCTGCTAATAATGACGTAAAAGAGAGTAAAAAAATCCAAGTAAACAAAAGATATCATGATGATGAAACTTACAGAGAGAAAGTAATTAAATCCAGCACTGAGAAGTACAAGAGAAATAAAAAGCATCAACAGTCTGTTAAACAGTACAGTATGGACAAGTATGAAAAGGACGAGTCGCATAGACAGTCTGTTAAACAGTACAGTGTGGACAAGTATGAAAAGGACGAGTCGCACAGATAAAGCCCTGAAAGCAAACAGGGCATGGGGTGGCGAAAGGACGAAGCCGCATTTACGTCTGTTAACAAAGTAAGCAGTGTGGACGCGGCGAAAAGCATTTCAGCCGTGACAGATAGAAATTCTGTTAAATGAAAGCGCCAGTGGATGTATGGCGAAAAGCATCTGAAGCCATTGTGCCCGTTAAACAGTACAGCGTGACAGCGCGTGAAAGGACCAGCCTAATTGGTGATGTGTCTGTTAAACAATACAGTGTGGACAAGTATGAAAAGCGACGAAGTCGCATTTAGAAATTCGCCAAAACAGCATGGCGTAATTTGGTATGAAAAGGACGCAGCTCCATTGCGACAGTCTGTTAAACAGTACAGCGTGGACAGGCATGAGGCGATCGAGTCGCACAAGACAGTCTGTTAAACAGTACAGTGTGGTCAAGTATAAAGCGGATCAGTCGCACAGACAGTCTGTTAAACAGTACAGTGTGGACAAGTATGAAAAGGACGAGTCGCACAGACAGTCTGTTAAACAGTACAGTGTGGACAAGTATGAAAAGGACGAGTCGCATAGACAGTCTGTTAAAGTGTATAATATCCAAAAGTATCATCAAAATGAAATGTATAAAAATATGGTGAAATATTACAACATACAAAAGTATAAAAATGACATTAATTTTGCCAATAGTATTAAAATGAGAAATGCTATAAGACAACTTCAAGAAGACACCAAAAGAAAGGAGATGGACTATGTAATTGAAGAGTTTAAACAAAAAATATCTACAGGTCCTGAATATGTTTGTGCAGTGTGTCATCGTTGCTGCTTCAAAACACAGGTCAAACATTGCAATAAGAATAAATATGTTGAAAAATCAACTGAAGTTGGATGTATTGCAGAAAAATGTATAACAGAGAATTATCTTCATAAATGTAACAAACATTGTAGTCAGCATTGTGTATATAAGAACAGCCCTGCTGAATCTTTATGGATTTGCCACACATGTGATAGAAAAATTTGTGAAGGTAAAATTCCAGCTGAAAGTGTTGCAAACAATCTTGCTCTGGATCCTATTCCGTTTGAATTGAACTGTTTAAACTCTCTTGAGCAACATTTAATAGCAAAGAATATTCCATTTATGAAAATGCTGGCTTTACCACGTGGAGGACAAAATGGAGTTCATGGGCCTGTAACATGCGTACCATCTAATGTTACAGAAGTGGTGAATGTTTTACCAAGATCTGAAAATGATGATTTCATGATTCGTGTGAAGCTTAAGAGAAAACTGACATATAAAGGGCATTATGACTATAAATTTGTGAATTCTGATAAGATAAAAAAAGCTCTCGCGTACTTAAAAGAAAATAACAAGTGGTATGCAGATGTGGAGTATAACAACAGTTGGACCAATCCTCTGAGTAAAATAGAAGAGATTGATGAAGCAACTAATAATAAGTCTGATTTAGACATTTCTCAGGATATGTGTGTTGATAATGAACACAATACTGAAAATGAAGATGAGATCACTGATGAAACGCTTCATGATCGGCAGCAGCATGGTTTGTTCATGGATTCATGTTTGCAGCCAGTGGACATTGCACAAGAGGTTTTAGATCAGCATTTTGATGGCATTATGTCCCTTGCTCCAGCAGAAGGCAATAATCCAGTTCGATTGTTAATGGATGAAACTAATGAAGCCAAATGTTTTCCAGTACTTTTTCCAAAAGGAACAGGCACATTTCATGATTCAAGACCTCAAAAATTAACACTGTCTAGGTATTTAAACAACAGAATTTTAAACGCAGATGGACGTTTTGCCCAAAATCTTGACTACATATTTTATGGACAATATTTGTCTGAGCTCAATCAAGTTATCTCTAATGTGTCTATTGCTTTGAGGAAAGGCTATGGCCTAAGCAATGAAACAAAAATTGCTTCAGAAATGTTGACAAACAAAGATTCACTTCAAAGAATTTTAAATTATGATGCAGGTTATAAATTTTTAAAACCAATTAGAGGTAGTCCTGTTTTTTGGCAATCTGTTCAAAAAGATTTGTTTGCAATGGTGAGGCAACTTGGGCTCCCAACATGGTTTTGTTCATTTTCATCAGCTGACTTGCGATGGCCAGAGTTAATGCAGTGTATTGCTAAACAAGAGGGTTGTCAAACTCCTATTGATGAACTGGACTGGGCTGATAGATGTGGGATGCTGAAACGAAACCCAGTCATTGCTGCCAGAATGTTTGATCATCGATTCCACTGTTTTCTGAAAGATGTGATTATGTCACCAGCTGAACCCATTGGAAAAGTAATTGATTACTTCTATCGAATTGAATTTCAACAGCGTGGATCGCCTCACACACATTGTCTCTTTTGGGTTGAAAATGCACCTCAAGTAGACAGAGATGATGATGATGAAGTTGTAGCATTTGTTGATCGCTATGTCACTTGTGAAATGCCACCTGAAGATGAAATAGAAATGCATGAAATTGTGAGCAGTGTTCAACAGCACAGTAAAAGACATGCAAAAACATGTAGAAAGAAAGGTACTACATGTAGATTTAATTTTCCACGTCCTCCGAGCAAAAATACTTTCATTACAAGAAGCAGTCAAATAGATAAGAATGAAAAAACAACAAATGATGGACAAAGTGAAAGTAAACACAAAAAGACAAACAAGTCAAAGGAGATATCAAAAGAATTAGCTGAATGTATAATGAAAAAAGTAAGAGAATGTTTGCTGAACAGTGATGCTGTCTTTGACTCTGTTGACTCGATGTTTTCATCTATTGGTATAAATCAAGAGATATTTGAATGTGCTTATAACAAAATGACAAAGAAAACAAATGTTGTGTTGCAGAGAAAGCCAAGTGATGTTTGGGTGAATCAGTATAATGAAGATCTTTTGCGATGCTGGAATGCAAACATGGACATACAGTTTGTTGTTGATGCTTACTCTTGCATAGTGTATATAGTTTCCTACATTTCAAAAGCAGAGAGAGAAATGGGATTGCTGCTAGCAAATGCACAGAAAGAAGCACACAAGCAAGGCAATATGGATGCAAAACAAGCTTTAAGAAAACTGGGAAGTGTTTTTCTACATAATAGAGAGGTCTCAGCTCAAGAGAGTGTTTATCGTTTGACTAATATGAAACTAAAAGAAGGAACAAGAAAAGTGGTTTTTATTCCAACTGGTATTAATACAGTAAAAATGAGTTTACCTTTAAATATCATAAATAAAAAAGCAGAAAATGGAGAAGCTGACGATGATGAAATATGGATGAAAAGCATCACAGATAGATACAGAGCCCGTCCAAAAACGAAAGAATTTAAAGAAATGTGTTTAGCGTCGTTTGCATCAGAATACAGAGTTCTGTCCAAATCTGAAAAGTCTTGCTCAGACAGAGTCAAACTGGAAAATGACATGGGGTTTGTGAGAAAAAGAACTCGTACAGATTTTGCAGTTGTACGATATGCCCGTTTTTCACCAACTAAAAATCCTGAAAATTACTATCAAAGTATTTTGGAATTATTTTTGCCACATTTTTTGCCAAGCCAACTGAAACCACCTAATTTCAGTTCATATCTGGATTTTTATGAGACTGGATTTGTAACATTGTATGATGATGAGCTTAAGTCAGTGAAAGTCATAGTGGACACAAACAGGGCAAAATTTGAAAAAGAAGCAGACACTATACAAAGAGCTCAAGATGACTTAGAACAACATGGACCAATGGAAGATGCTTGGGCTCAAATTTGTCCAGAAGCAGAACTTGAGCGTTTGGAATGTCTGGATATTAGAAAAGAACAACCAATAGAAACAGAGGAAGGAGATGATGTCATACCAGATCTATTACCAAATGTTAGTGATTTCAAATTGGAAAAGAATCCATGTGCTATGACAAAGAAAGATGCGATGGGTTTGCTGCGGTCTTTGAATGACAAACAGTCACAAATCTTTTATAAAGTGCGACAGTGGTGTCTAGCAAAAGTACAAGGTGAAAACCCAGATCCATTTCATGTGTTCATATCCGGTCCTGGAGGGGTTGGAAAGTCAGTCTTGATTAAAGCTATGTATTATGAAACCTCTCGCATTCTGTCAAAGTTATCAGAAAATCCAGACGAGACACATGTGCTGTTAACAGCTCCGACTGGTGTTAGTGCGTTTAACATAGGTGCTCAAACAATACATTCTGCTTTCTCTATTGGAACAAATGCTGCATTGCCATATCAGCCACTTGGAGATGAAAAAATTAATTCCTTAAGAGCCAAGTTTGGAAAACTGCAAATACTAATAATTGATGAAATTTCAATGGTTGATCATAAACTTTTGGCATACATCCATGGCAGATTGAGACAAATCAAACAAACAGGAGATTATTCAGCATTTGGAAAAGTGTCAATAATAGCAGTTGGAGATTTTTACCAACTTTCTCCCGTCAAAGGAAAACCGCTTTATTCTGAACCAGTGAACAGTGTGAATCTTTGGGAAACTCACTTTAGTTTCATTGAACTTACAGAGATTATGAGGCAGAAAGACAAAGAATTTTCTGAATTACTAAATCGTTTAAGGCTACGTAAAAAGGATGAACCAATGCTTGAAGCAGATGTTGCTATGCTTAAAAAATGTGAAACAGGTGATGGTGATGATACTACAGATATCCACATTTATGCAACCAACAGTGAAGTTGATGTGCACAACATACATATGCTGCACAAATTATGCTCTGACACAGTTACTGTGAAAGCACAAGACTTTGAGAGGAATGCTAAAACTGGCCGAATGGAAGAAAAAGATGGGCATTATTTTAGAGTTCAGAACAGCTGTTTAGAAAAATCCCTTGAATTAGCTGTTGATGCTCGAATAATGCTACTGAAAAATATTAATGTTTCAGATGGTCTCGTGAATGGAATTTGTGGGACAATTAAAGAATTTTCTTATGATGATAATCAAGCATTTCCACCAAAAATATATATTGAATTTGACAATGAACAAGTGGGTAAAGAAGCAAGAGCTAAGCATCCATGTTTAAAACCTGGACTGGAGAAAGCAACACCTATTGAACCTGAAGAAGACAAAGTAACAAGTGATGGTGGTGTCAGAAGACAGTTTCCTATCAGATTAGCTTGGGCTTGCACAGTTCATAAAGTACAAGGCCTAACGGTGGACAAAGGTGTTGTTTCACTGAAAAAGATATTTGCTCCAGGACAAGCATATGTAGCATTGAGTCGAGTGAGCTCTCTTGATGGACTCATCATTGAAGATTTCAATGAAAAGGTTATTTTTGCGAAAGATAACATTGAGCAAGCATTACAGAATATGCCTCCTTTCATTGTTACATGTGAAACAACAGAAAACTTCAAATTCAAAATGATGTTACATAATGTTGAAGGACTAATCCCACACATATTAGATATTCGCCAAGATAAGAGGTATTTTGAAGGAGATGTGATATGTGTAACAGAGACATGGTTAAAACCAAACTATCTGGAGAATGCTGTTAGTCTTCCTGGCTATGTTTTCAATGACAAACCACGCAGTGCTGCATATGACACAACTCAGGATGTTTTTGCTAAACTAAAAGAGGAAGATCATGGAGGTGTTGGTATATATCACAAGGAAAATGTCCAAGTTGCTTTATTGGACATACCATGCAATAACCTTGAATATCTAATGTGCAGTATAGAACAGTTAAACACAACTGTGGCAGTTGTATACAGACCACCATCATATAACATGCCATTATTTAGAGACAACTTGATTAACCTAATTAATGAAATGAACTGTTTACCAGGTGGAAAAATAATTCTGGGAGATTTCAATGAAAACCTTTTTAATAAATCAACTGTTCTTGATGAAATGCAACATTTTGGTTTCACACAAATTGTTGGAAAAGCAACTACTGAACACAGCACACTAATTGATCATGTATATGTAAAAGATTTGGACTTGAATGAAATAGAGATTGATATCATGCCAACATATTTTAGCTGTCATGAATGCATTGTGCTGAAATGGTTATTATAATCAGAGCTGTATTTATATGTCACACAATGGAATGAAAAACTGGTTTGTGTGATGAATAAATGTGCTAGTGTAGCGTTATGTAATCAACTCGTCCGACTAGATGGGGGGGAGGGGGATACAGAGGTGAATTTTAAGTGTGGACGGCCTCTGTGGGAATACATGCTGCCTTCACATGCTATCGGAATCAGTGCAGTGTCTTTAAAGCAGCAGTTCTTAATCCTGGGGCCTTATTTATAAAATATTGCAGACAAATCATCCTAAAATTGGTCATATGATGAATTGTCAAATATTTATACATATGTACAAAAGATACAAATATGTATGTCTTTTAAATGTGAAATTTATTAACTGCAGATGATGTTGAACTTGCATGCAAATGTATAGTTTCAATTCTCTGCCTTAAATTATTAACAGTAATTATCCATATTCTTTCATTTACCCTGCTGTACTTAAACAAGAAAAAGTGTGTACATCTCTTCAGACTCTGACATGACAATAAGTTGTCTTGCTTGTCAAAGACAGTTTTTACAAAGTCTTTTACAAAGGAGAAAGACTTTGTACTCCTCAGTTACACAGTTTGTGTGCAAATGTGGAAATTTAACAGTGAGGTTTGCTTTTAGAAATCCTAAGTTTTGAGTAGGAAGTGGTATATGCCTCTTTCCAGGGTGCATTTGTATGTACACCATGGTTGAAAATGAGGCCCCAGGTCCTTGTGCTGCACTGCTGTACACATGTTGTACGTTTGCCTTGTTTAAGACACCTCATTTAAATCACAAGCCTGTTAGAAAAGATCTGCATGAATGAACTGTGTTTTAACTGACATGGTTGCTACACAGTGTTCACTGGTCTCAACTTCCAGCACAGAGGAAATCAGTGGAAGTTTATTTTACTTAAGAACACTAATTTAAGCTACATTATTGTCTAGAGCATCTTCAGACACGGATAAAATTTACTATACGATGGTGAGGGATTATTGTACAAAGCAGAGGACAATAGGGTACACAATAAAGAACTGCTGCTTTAAGACACTGGTCTCAAACTAAGTACCTAGTTTTACTACTAGCTCTACTTGAGCCTTTCTCATTCACCTGTGATACCAACTAATTGGTATCTGATTCACCTCTATGTTTATTCTCTTTTATTTGTAATGAAGAATTGCCATTTTTATTGTATTGAGGTGCCCATTTAATGCTAATGTAGTTCTAACTACATAGGGGTCCTATAGAAGAACCATTCAGTCAAAAGTTATTTAAAGAACCGTAAGTTGCTTACCTTTTAATGATCTGAAGAAACTTTTTGCAGCACAAAGAACCTTTGCTGAAACAGACAGGTTCTGTAGATGTCAAAGGTTGTTTGTGGAACCATTTAGACAAAAAGGTTATTTTATGGCATTGTGAAGCACCTTTATTTTTAGCAGTATAGGCAAAAATTAACTTGTCTTTCAACTTTTTTTTTAATGTAATAAAATACATAAATATGACAATCGTGATTTTGTCTTCAGGACTGGGACGTAGGACATTTCCGATAGCATGTGAAGGCAGCATGTAACAATAGGCAATTACTGGGTGTTAAGGCCATGAACATTTTAATGTTGAAATTGAAATTACAATATTTAGCTATGTTAATATAAGTTGTTAATAACATGTTATGTATATTTATGTATCTTTTAAAAATAAATAGTTGCATTAATACAATGGCCTTAACACCCATCCAATTTTTCTAAACTACTTTTTGTTATAGTAGTTGTTATTCATTCATTCATTCGTTCGTTCGTTTGTTCATTCATTCATTTATTCATTTGTTCATTCATTCATTCATTAATTCTTTTTTTGTTTGTTTCATGTATTTTTGTTTTTTAAAATTGTGTATGTAGTCTCCTTTTATCGTGAATATATATGCAGACATGATTATACTGTTTCCACTAATGAGATTGTTAATCACAAGTTTATGTGCAGAACATGGAACTATTTTCAGCAGAATGATAAAAATACGATACATGAAGCAGAATGCAAGAAGAAAAGTTCAGTTTGAGAAATATTGGACTATCTTTGCTTCTTCATCCTCATCAACACTCATCAAAAGAAGTAAGATGGTTTTTATCTTTTAACATATTGACAAGTTGTATTATATTGATGTAACATAAAAAAAAAACATTTATAATGTTGTGTAATTTTAATGTTGATATTAGAAATACATTATTAAAACTGATTAGATATAGTATTTGAGTGTTTACCGACTGAATTACTTATTTTGTATGAAGCTTTGTAAAAAATAAATAATTTCCTAATCAAAATCTCACCATCTACAGGAACACCACAACATGTTTGCAATGATGACAACATTCCACTGCACGTACTTTCATGGTTGATTGTCAGAAAAAAAAAAACACAAATAGGTTTGACCGCAGAAAACTTTTGCTACATCACTGACTCCATGGACATCCTGGACAGCTGACTCAAGGCAAGTTGATTTCATGGATTCAAGCTGTAGATATCAAATATTGACTATCATCTATATGCCTTGTTTCAACAACAATTAACATTCATGGAATGGGACTACATCTTTCCTCTGTCCAATTTTATGACTTTGCACTGGCTGGAGGTTGATTTTTGTGTTCTCGGATCTCATCAATGGAAAGCAACATGTTCCATTGTTCTCAATATTGTGAAATGTTAGTCTTTTTGATGGTCTTTGTTAAAACACAAGTTTGTCTGAGTATTGCTCATCGCTCTATAACTGTACTTAGTAGGCCTTGAAGTACATGTGACATCATCATATTAAGTCACTCTGCTCAACTGCAAAGGTCAGATACTTCAATTGTCTTCTGTCATTTAGTTAAGACTGTATTCTCCAGAGTTCCTGTCTACTTCATATGTCCAGTGTTTGTCCACAATTCCACACCTTTCTGCAGGAATCAGATGAGTGCTGTGCACATCCTGAATGTATTTTAACCCGGAATTAAGGTTGACAGTTTTATCTGGCCACAGGAGAGCAGCACACTATTTTGACATACTATTTCCTTGTGAAGCTGCTTTAAGAGAATCTGCATTGCAATTACTGCAGTGTTGAGCCAGGCGCTAAGCTTGGTCTTGCTACAGACTTTTCCCAGAAACCATCTCATGCCCTACAGTCCTTGGATCACTCAGCTATCAGCACCCTCTTAGTTCCCTGAGTAACCAGTGCTGGTCTGGAGAAACCCTACTGTGACAGCACTGCGTTTGCTTACCTTCCCAAGTACGCTTTTCTTTTGCCTTCGCTACACTGTCTGTTTCGATACTGACACTGCCTGTTTGACTACGATCTGTAAAATAAAGCTTGCATTTGGATTTTACACGCTTCCTACGACTCCGCGTTACAGAATACCTCGCCTCCCAAAAATCCAGCAGCTTTCAGAAAATACAGATAGAACCATGGATCCAGCATCACGACTCTTTCGCCTCCGCCAAGGTAACCAACCCATTGAGGATTATGTCACTAATTTTTGTGAACTCTGTCACTTAGTAGACTTTAATGACATTGCCCTAAAAGACATCTTCCGTCATGGACTAAAGGACTCACTTAATTATCTCATGCCTCGCCATACCCCTCACTGGACTCTAGAACAATACATTGACTTTGCACTCCGGTTGGCTGGTTCACCATTTACTGTGGGGGTAGCTGATGAGGAACCTTGCTATCCCCCACTATCTGCCAAGCCTGGTAATTTTTCTGTCATGTCACGAATCATTCAAGTCACGTCAGAGCCCTTTCACGCCATGCCTGCCAAGCCAGAGCCTGTTCACATCACGTCTGCCAAGCCACAGCCTGCACTCATCAAGTCTACTAAGCCAGAACCATGTCATGCCAAGTCTGCCAAGCCAAAACCTGCTCATGCCATGCCTGCCACTCCAGCGCCTGGTCACGCCATGCCTGCCCGTTCAGAGTCTGCATCTGTCATGTCCGCCCTCCTACAACCAGCTCACAAGATGGCCGTCATCCCAGAGGCAGTCCACAAGATGGCCGCCATCCCAGAGCCAGCCCACAAGATGGCTGCCATCCCAGAGCCAGCCCACAAGATGGCCGCCATCCCAAAGCCTATTCACAAGATGGCCGCCATCCCCAAGCCTGTTCACAAGATAGCCGCCATCACCAAGCCTGTTCACAAGATGTGAACACACTGTGCTCTAGAGACCTCATCTGTTCACGAGTCTGCCGCAGACGTCTTGCCTAACTGCGACTCTGCCCCAGACGCCTCATCTGACCTCAAGTCTGCTCCAGAGGCCTCGTCTGTCCACGCGGAGGCCTCATCTCTCCATGAATCTGGTTCAGAGGCCTCGTCTGCCCACGAGTCTGGTCCAGAGGCCTTGTCTGTCCACGAATCTGCCCCAGAGGCCTCATTTGACCACAAGTCTGCTCCTGAGGCTTCATCTATCCACGAGTTCGCGCCTATACCTCCTGAGGTGTCAGCTCCCGCTGTAGAACCTCCTAAGGAGGTGGCATCCATTTATGAACTCACTGCCACGTCTGCCCAAGAATCTACGCCCATGCCTCCAGAGTGTGCTGTAGATCCTCCCATGGGGGCGGCGTCCTCCCATAAACACTCTGCCTGTCATGTCACAGCCAAGAAGGCCAATCATGAACTCTCTGCCTCTCATGTCACAGCCAAGAAGGCCTATCATAAACTCTCTACCTGTCATGCCACGACCAACAAAATTGTCAGTGAAAACACCGCTCTGCTATGGATGTCACTAGTTCCACTTTGGATATCTCTGCTTCTGCCTGCTCTGCCTGCCCTGCAATGGCCTCCCTTTATGGCCATCAAACAAGAAGTTACCAACGAGGCAGCAGACGGAGCAGCAACAGTCAGTTCATAGGTCAGGGCTCCCTCTGCTGGCTTGGCGTTACAACCTACTTACTGTAGAAATCATCTCAATATTTAATGGCTGCCAAAAAATATGCAATAAAGGAGTCATATCATACAGTAAATCATTTAATAAAACCTCTTCGTTTATAGAAGAGATACAGGTCTGGCTAAAGAAGGAGAAGAAAACTACTGACTACTTTTAATTGTAAACCCAATATTACTGTGATGTCTGCAAATATATTATTCTGTATTCATTTGTTTTCACTCTGCAAATTTATTTATTTTTTTTGTATGTGAGTGACTTCATACATAAAATTGAAACAGTAGGGTTGTTTAATCAGACGTTTGTTCTTCAAAGTTTAAATGCAACAATACTTCATGTGAAATGCTTGCCTAAAATGAAGAGACAAAAAAGTAAACTTGAATGAATGAATGAATGAATGAATTACATTTTTGTTTTGTTTTTTGTTTTGTTTGTTTGTTTGTTTGGTTTTTGTGTAGGTGGGAATTAATGGAAAACAAACATCTTTATATTATTTATTTACTACTGTATTTTTCAATTATTTTTATGCTGTTAGGGTTTTGAAATTGAATTTACAATATTTCTCAATATAATGTATAGAAACAAATGAAGTTTAATGAATGAATGAATGAATTTTATTTGTTTCTTTGTTTTTTAAGGTTTTGGACTTTTATTTAAATTTATGTCAACATTTTGCAATTTGAAATGTTTTCCCCATACTACAGAACTATTACTTATAATTGATTCTTATGATATTTAATTTATCATGTGTCAATTTTCATGTCAAAGCGTCATAGTTTTCTAGGATCTACTAACAAAAGACTTTTCATATATGCAAATAATTAAATGAATAATTATTTGTTTGTTACTAGTGCATATATTTCACTTTAATATTTATTATGCTATCTTTTGTACTAAATATATTACTGTATCAGTAAAAATATTTAATTTCCATGTAATACTTTATTTAAGTTGTCATTTCCTATATGAGTGTCTCTCTGTTTTTTTTTGTTTTTTTTTGTTTTTTTGTTTTTTTGGATTTACAACATTTTAATGTATGAAAATAACTTGAAAATTTCTTAATAATATGTTATTTAAAGTTTTAAACTTTCAGTTAAAGTTTTATATAATAGAGTTGTAATCAAAATTGTTTTCAATATTATTTAAATAATACTGTCTGTGTGTTTTAATGTCAGTAAATTTTAATGAAATTGAATAAAGCATCTAAACTAATAAATATAAGAGTTTGTAACTAATATAGAAATTATTTATTGAGAATAACATCTATAAATGTACATATAAATGTATAAATAAAATATGTATTGAATTGAATTGACTTCACTTGAATGTTATTAAAATGCGCCTTTGATATTCATTTCATTTGTTTGTTTTTGTGAAAATGTTATTTGAAATAAATCTTTTGATATTATTTCATTTTTTTAGATGTACTTCTTTACAACAAATTTAACAAATCAATGAAGATAGTATGGATACATACACCTAAAAATTAATACTAGCACTTAACTATTGTATTTTCCCTCATTTACTGAAACAGCAATAATAATAAAAAGAAGAAAAAGAAGAGACATTGTTAAGTGCAGTTTGTTAACTCAGACTTCTCACACTAGTTGTGTACTGTTGCCATCTTGTTGGTCTAAGAATATATTGCGGTTGTCCTGTTTATAATAACAATTTTATGTTTAAATTTAATCAATATAGCTACAACCAGCAATTACTAGGGTTCAAGCACTTAAACACCTTTAAAGCCATATAGTCAACCTCCAAATATAGCTGAAAGTAAAACTTATCCAAAATGGAGAACAGGCACAAAGACAACAGTTGCATTCAAAATTGCATACTTCTATAATATTTTTATTAGGCAAAAAAGCAGTAGCTGATGTAAAAGTATGCATGAAATCTAAATATCTAAAAAAGACTTTGTGAAATTTACCTGGATGAAGCACTATTTCTCATGAAATTCACGCATACGTAAACTTAAGTATCGTTTGAATATGAGTACTTGCCTACTATTTAGTAGCTGAAATGGATATGTGGATATGTGGTAAGATCAGTATGTCTAACTAGGAAACTTACATATGTTAATTCAGCTGTCTTGTGAGTTTAGTATTTATATGTTGTAAATTATGTACATATGTAAAGATGTTTACTAAATGTTTATGTAATATGTGACAGGAACATCTTGGACAACTATTGAGAAACAGAGCATCACAACATTAAATAAATATCAGTGATGATGTGTATAGCCACTGTAACTCACTGTTGTCAACACTGCTAATGTAAATAAATATGTATTTTAATTTAATGGAGTATGTTATACTCCATTATTATATATTGCATGTCTTGTATGTATTACATGGTTTGTAACTGAATACTGAAACAACATGATGCCCAGGGACCATAGATGCAAATTACATTAAATAATTATTAAATACATACATTAAATACAGTAAAATAACTGCTTTTCTGTTGTCTTTGCATTTTTGTAGGATCTCAAATGTCTGGCAACTGGTGTGAGCAGTGAGGATGGAGAGCCCACAGCAGCATCCTAGAAATGGTGCAGTGCCATAGATGAGACTCCATCACTCCACCTGACCGTACTGCCTCATATCGACCAGATGCTGCTGCTGTGAGTTCTTCATCCTCAGTGAACCCACTGCCAACAAAAACATCCAGACAAAGACCAAAAGATATTGAGGATCTGATTTTGATTAAGTTTGTTCTGCTGGTTTCTTTTCACAGAACATTAGTCAATGAAACTCGAGTATCACAAGCTTTAAAACCATCGTCAAATAATTTTAATGAAGAATCTGCAAGTCAGGCTCCATTGACTAATATTGAATAAGCACAAACCAGGAATGTTTGGAATGTTTTTTTGTGGATGTGACTAAATAATTACTGAATTTAGCTCTTAGTAAGGACTAATCCATCTGCAGTAACTTGGACTAAAGAGCCCTGCTGAAGAACACAGCAGTGGTGCCAACTGCAAAGATTGAATCAGCAACCTTCTGCTGACCAGCTCACTGCACCACAGAAGTGATAAAGCTATATCAAAAATTAGAATGTAATTGTGAACATATAAAACAAAATTTGACAAGAAATGCAATAATGACAATATGAGATGTCATATTTTTACTCTATGTAAATATTTGACAGATAGTAGTTCTCATGCAGAGCAGCACACAGATGTTTGGAGCAGACAGATTGTCCCACACAACTTCTCCTGCTCTTGTTTAAGGCTGTGTGGTTCAGGGGCATCTTCATGGTCTTCCTCATCCTCTCTGTGCACTCAGGCAATGAAAGACTCGATCTCCATTTCTCACGTTGATCAGAGTCTGGTGTCACTATAGCCGTAAAAGAGGTGATGGACAGCATAGACAGCTGAACTGGACCAGCTGTGTTGAGATGCACTAGATGTAGGTTCACTACTTGTAAATACAAAATTAGAACAATATGTTTGAATAAAGTTTGAACACATAATGTGTTGCAATTTTAGCTATTTGAAATAAATGATAGGTGACAGTTATTGCAAATCTTCTCTTTTAAAGAGTTCATATGATATTTTCATGTTTCACTGTAATGATTATCTGGCAAAATGGTAAAAAAGTGTATGAACAAAATGGTAATCTTTAAATAAATGTGATTGTAAATGTTATAATAGACATTATATAATGTGTCCATCAGCAAAAGTGAAAAGAACTGTTTAATGAACCCATTAGTGGTCTACCGCTGCCATCTAGTGGTTATTAATTGCAACTTCTTACTCAACACAGTGTTTAAGTGTTATAACTGTTATAGTGTTTTTTTTGTCAAAACTGTTTGATTGACATCATTACTCCCAGAGGCAAAGTTGTTCAGAACAATTAGATCTATGAAATACATACATTCGCACACATTGTGTTGCAGTTTTAGATATTTGAAATAAATGACAGGTCACAGTTATTGCAAGTCTTTTAACCTTGTTTCATACAGTTTTGTTTTTTTTTTAGGTTTTATAGGCTTTTGGATATATATGTCCATGCCCCCTTTTAAATGACCCTGTTACAGCTAACTAAAGTGCAAAATTCAATATTTTTTTGATAATTATTAATCTAGAGAGTCCAGAGAATTGTTCTGTATTAGTTTGATCCAGATTGAGCAACAAACCTGAGACTAATTTGAAAAAGTAGGTTTTTAACATTTTCGTGAATAATTAATGAATGGTTTTATTGACAGCAATGGTTCTTGAGGCAAAGTTGTTCAGACGTATCATATGATATAAACATTTACTATTTCTGTGAATATATGAACATGTTCCAAAATTTGAGGTTATTTTCTATAGAAATACTGTGTTTTTGAGGCATTTTTAGCTGTTATAACGCCACCTATGGTCCGATATCCATGAAACTTTGGATAATTGTTATATGTCATGTCACACATGCTTTCACCAAGTTTCGTAAAGTTTTTGTTTAGGTTTGATACGCTTTTGGGTATATGTGGCCACACCCTGTTTGTAAATGACCCCGTTATAGCTACCCAAAGGACAAAATTGCACATTTTTTTGATAATTATTGATCTAGAGAGTCTGGAGAAATGCGCTGCAGTGGTTTTATAGAGATTGAGTGAAAAACCTAGGACTAGTTCGTAGGTTTTTCACATAATTGTGAACATTTAAGGAACAATTTGATTGACAGCAATGGTTCTTGAGGCAAAGTTGTTCATCATGAGGAGATCTATCAAATGATATGCATATTTTGTGGATGTGTGAAACACCACGTGATTGCAGATCCATAAAACTCGTTAGCGCCAACTAGTGGCCGATTTGTTTCAAAATTCTTACAGACCTTTAGGGCAATGCCCAGTAAGTTTCATTCCGATTGACCTTCATTAACCTTGTCTAATAGGTGCTCAAATTTCATTGGTCGATGGCGGCCATGTTTTTCAAAATACGCAAATGTCCTCATAGTCCCTTATGCCACATTGGACTAAGACACTGCATACCAATTTTCAGATAGATTGGACTGACGGTTGCGAAGTTATAGCCATTTATATGTATTTTTGCTCTTATAGCGCCACCAAGTGGTCAAGCTCTGCAATATGTTGGATTTTACCACAGATTTAGCTTATACACATGTGTTCTGAGTTTGGTGATGATATGTCATTCTTTTCAAAAGTTATAGCCATTTTAGTGAAAGTGGCCCCGCCTCTTTCAAACGTTTTGGTGCCCCTTTGTGACTGCGAGTCAAAAGTTTAACGTTTTTTTTGATAATTATTGATCTAGGCAGTCTGGAGAATGGTGCTGCAGTGGTTTGATCGAGATTGAGTGAATAACCTAGGACTAGTTCACAAAAGTAGGTTTTTCACATATTTGTGAATATGTAATAAATGACTTTATTGACAGCAAAGGTTCTTGAGGCAAAGTTGCTCAGCATGAGGAGATCTATCATACGGTATGAAGTTCTAGTGTTTTTGTTTAGGTTTTATAGGCTTTTGGGTATATGTGGCCACGCCCCTTTTCTAAATGACCCCGTTATAGCTACCCAAAGGACAAAATTCAACATTTTTTTGATAATTATTGATCTAGAGAGTCCAGAGAATATTACTGCAGTGGTTTGATCAAGATTGAGCAAAAAACCTAGGACTAGTTCGCAAAAGTAGGTTTTTCACATAATTGTGAATAATTAATGAACGATTTGATTGACAGCAATGGTTCTTGAGGCAAAGTTGTTCATCATGAGGAGATCTATCCAATGATATGCATACTGTGTGGATGTGTGAAACACCACATGATTACAGAGCCGTAAAACTCGTTAGCGCCAACTAGTGGCCAATTTATTTCAAAATTCTTACAGACCTTTAGGGCCATGAGTCGAACATGCCCAGTGAGTTTCGTTCCAATTGGCCTCCGTTAACCTTGTCTAATAGGTGCTCAAACTTCGTTGGCCGATGGCGGCCATGTTTTTTGAGATACGCAAATGTCCTCCTATAGACTTGTGCCAGTTTGGACCAAGATGCTGCATATCAATTTTCAAGTCGATTGGACCAACGAGTGCATAGTTATAGTCATTTTTATGTTTTTTCAGGCTAATAGCGCCACCAAGTGGCAGAGCTGTGCAATTTTTTTTATTTGACTAAAGTTTGAGCTTGTACACATGTGTACCGAGTTTGGTGAAGATACCTCATTCCGTTCCAGAGTTATAGTCTGAATAACATTTGGCTAACGTTAGCATAGACGCTAATTGGCCTACTGTTTCGCGGCAAAATGAAAATTTCAACTTTTTTTTGATAATTATTGATATTCAATGTCCACAGATTATTTCTGCAGTGGTTTGGTTCCGATCGGGCAAAAAACCTAGGACTAGTTCGCAAAAGTAGGTTTCGGATATAGGTCAATTTTGCGGGAAAACGGTGCGTCCTAGAGCAAAAATCGTGCCTGTGCACTTTTGTCCGGGCTATTCCAAGGATCGCAACGATGTCAAATTTTTGAGTCTACGGCAAGCGGTTTACGAGCTACGCCCAAAAACGTCTGAAATGTTAGTTTTTTGCACTGTAGCGCCCCCGTTAGGCCAATTGGGTTGGTTCTTTGCGCCTGAGTAGCGAGGGGGACTACTACCTTCTGACCAAGTTTCAGCTCTCTAGGCCTTACGGTTTGGGCTGCACGATCAGTTTTAGGGAAGAATAATAATAATAATAAAAAAAATCTTAACAATTACAATAGGGTTTCAGCACTGCGTGCTCGAACCCCTAAAAAATCCTTACAATTACAATAGGGTTTCAGTGCTACGCACTCGAACCCCTAAAAATATAGCTGCAAGCAGCAATTACCGGGGTTCGAGCATATAGGGCCTTTTAGGTGGTATGCAAAGTTGTTCAGAATGAGGGGATATATCATACAGATGTAAGTGTAAGATCTAGTGTTTGTGTGAATAGATGAGCATTTTTTAACAATTTGAGACCATTTACCATATAAATCTTGTTTTGAAAGCCTTTTTAACTGTTATTGCGCCACCTATGCTCTGATCTCCATGAAGCTTTGCATGCTTATTAAGAATCATCTGACACAGGTTTTCTCCAATTTTCGTAACATTTTGAGTTTTCGTTTTGGTTTTATAAGCTTTTGGGTATATGTGGCCACGCCCCTATTGTAAATGGCCCCATTACAGCTAACCTAAGGACAAAATTCCACATTTTTTTGATAATTATTGATCTGGAGAGTCCAGAGAATATTACTGCAGTGGTTTGATCGAGATTGAGCGAAAAACCTAGGACTAGTTCGCAAAAGTAGGTTTTTCACATATTTTTGAATAATTAATGAACGGTTTGATTGACAGCAATAGTTCTTGAGGCAAAGTTGTTCATCATGAGGAGATCTATCAAATGATATGCATATTGTGTGGATGTGTGAAACACCACGTGATTACAGAGGCAAAAAAGTCGTTAGCGCCAACTAGTGGCCGATTTCTTTCAAAATTCTTACAGACCTTTAGGGTCATGAGTCGAACATGCCCAGTGAGTTTTGTTCCGATCGGCCTCCGTTAACCTTGTCTAATAGGTGCTCAAACTTCGTTGGCCGATGGCGGCCATGTTTTTTGAGATATGCCAATGTCCTTATAGACCCCTATGGCACATTGGACAAAGACACTGCATACCAAATTTTAGGTCGATCGGGCTAACGGTTGCGTAGTTATAGCCATTTTCGTGTTTTTTCCCCTTATAGCGCCACCAAGTGGCAGAGCTGTGCAATTTTTTTTATTTGACCAAAGATTGAGATTATACACATTTGTACCGAGTTTGGTGAAGATATCTCATTTGGTTCATGAGTTACAGCCATTTGACTAAAAGTGGCCCCGCCTCTTTCAAACATTTTGGCATCCCTTTGCGACCGTGAGTCAAAATCTCAATGTTTTTTTGATAATTATTGATCTTCACTGACCAGTGAACATTTCTGCACTGGTTTGGTTCCGATCGGGTGAAAAACCTAGGACTAGTTCGCAAAAGTAGGTTTTGGACAAATTTCAAAATGGCGGAAAAATTTGCATACCGGAAATGAAATCGGAGATAGCCATTTTATTTTGATTGAGCCAAGGATTACATTGATATAAGGCACTTGAGTCTAGGGCAAACGGTTTAGGAGTTATGAGGGTTTTCGCGTTTTGATTCGCTGTAGCGCCACCTGTGGGCCGATTGGGCTCATACTTTGATAGGTTCTCCCCAAATTGAGGTCTACCATCTGGCCAAGTTTGAAGTCTCTAGGACTTACGGTTTGTTCTGCACGATCAGTTTTACGGCAGAAAAATAATAATAATAATAATAATAATAATAAATATAGCTGCAAGCAGCAATTACCGGGGTTCGAGCAAATAAGGCCTTTGAGGTGGTAAGCAAATTTGTTCAGAATGAGGGGATATATCATACAGATGTAAGTGTAAGATCTAGTGTTTGTGTGAATATATGAGCATTTTTTTAGCAATTTGAGATCATTTACCATAGAAATCCAGTTTTTTTGAAGCTTATAGCGCCAACTATTGTCCAATCTTCACGAAACGTTGCATGCTTGTTAAGAGTCATCTGACACATGTTCTTACCAATTTTTGGAAAGTTTTGAGTTTTTGTTTAGGTTTTATAGGCTTTTGTGTATATGTGGCCACACCCCTTTTCTAAATGACCCCTTTATAGCTAACCAAAGGACAAAAGTCCACATTTTTTTGATAATTATTTATTTAGAGAGTCTGGAGAACTCCGCTGCAGTGGTTTGATCGAGATTGAGCGAAAAACCTAGGACTAGTTCGCAAAAGTAGGTTTTTAACATATTTGTGAATAATTAATGAACGATTTGATTGACAGCAACGGTTCTTGAGGCAAAGCTTCTTGGCATGAGGAGATCTATCAAATGATATGCATATTGTGTAGATGTGTGAAACGCCACGCGATTACAGATTCAAAAAATTCTTTAGCGCCAACTAGTGGCCGATTTCTTTCAAAATTCTTACAGACCTTTAGGGCCATGAGTCAAACATGGCCAGTGAGTTTCGTTCCGATCGGCCTCTGTTAACCTTGTCAAATAGGTGCTCAAACTTCGTTGGTCGATGGCGGCCATGTTTTTTGAGATACGCCAATGTCCTCATAGACCCTTATGACACATTGGACAGAGACACTGCATACCAATTTTCAAGTCGATCGGACTAACGATTGCGTAGTTATAGTCATTTTCATGTTTTTTCAGGCTTATAGCGCCACCAAGTGGCAGAGCTGTGCAATTTTTTTTATTTGACCAAAGATTGAGCTTATACACATGCGTACCGAGTTTGGTGAAGATATCTCATTCCATTCAAAAGTTATAGCCAAATGTAGAAATTGGCTACCTTTAGCATCGAACGTTTTGGCATTCCTATTTGACAGTAAGTCCAAATTTCAACTTTTTTTTGATAATTATTGAAATTCAGTGTCCAGAGAACATTTCTGCACTGGTTTGGTTCCGATCGGGTGAAAAACCTAGGACTAGTTCGCAAAAGTAGGTTTCGGACATTCGGCCATTTTGCGGAAAAACCAGGCTTCGTACGAAAAATCTGCGCCAGTGCACTTTTGTGCGTATTGACCCAAGGATCGCAACGATGTAAAGTTTTTGAGTCTACGACAAAAAATGTACGAGCTACGGCCAAAAATGCGAAAAAAGTTAGTTTTTTGCGCTGTAGCGCCACCTTTGGGCCGATTGGGCCGGTTCTTTGCGCCTGAGTAGCGAGGAGGACTACTACCTTCTGACCAAGTTTCAGCTCTCTAGGCCTTACGGTTTGGGCTGCACGATCAGTTTTAGCGCGGAATAATAATAATAATAAAAAAAATCTTAACAATTACAATAGGGTTTCAGCGCTACGCGCTCGAACCCCTAATAATAATAATAACCCCTAAAAAAAATCCTAACAATTACAATAGGGTTTCAGCGCTACGCGCTCGAACCCCTAAAAATCCTAACAATTACAATAGGGTTTCAGCACTACGTGCTTGAACCCCTAAAAATCCTAACAATTACAATAGGGTTTCAGCGCTACGCGCTCGAACCCCTAAATATAGCTGCAAGCAGCAATTACCGGGGTTCGAGCATTAAGGCCTTTTAGGTGGTATGCAAAGTTGTTCAGAATGAGGGGATATATCATACAGATGTAAGTGTAAGATCTAGTGTTTGTGTGAATAGATGAGCATTTTTTAACAATTTGAGGCCATTTACCATAGAAATCTTGTTTTTAAAGCCTTTTTAGCTGTTATGGCGCCACCTATGCTCCGATCTCCATGAAACTTTGCATGCTTGTTAAGAATCATCCGACACATGTTTTCTCCAATTTTCGTAACGTTTTGAGTTTTCGTTTTGGTTTTATAAGCTTTTGGGTATATGTGGCCACGCCCCTTTTATGAATGACCCCGTTATAGCTACCCAAAGGACAAAATTCAACATTTTTTTGATAATTATTGATCTAGAGAGTCTGGAGAACTGCGCTGCAGTGGTTTGATCGAGATTGAGCGAAAAACCTAGGACTAGTTCGCAAAAATAGGTTTTTCACACATTTGTGAATAATTAATGAATGATTTGATTGACAGCAATGGTTCTTGAGGCAAAGTTGCTCAGCATGTGGAGATCTATCAAATGATATGCATATTGTGTGGATGTGTGAAATACCACGTGAGTGAGGCACTTTACAGAGGCAAAAAACTCGTTAGCGCCAACTAGTGGCCGATTTCTTTCAAAATTCTTACAGACCTTTAGGGCCATGAGTCGAACATGCTCAGTGAGTTTCGTTCCGATGGGCCTCCGTTAACCTTGTCTAATAGGTGCTCAAACTTCATTGGCCTATGGCGGCCATGTTTTTTGAGATATGCCAATGTCCTCATAGACCCTTATGGCACATTGGACAGAGACACTGCATACCTATTTTCAGGTCGATCAGACCAACGATTGCATAGTTATAGTCATTTTTATGTTTTTTCAGGCTTATAGCGCCACCAAGTGGCTGAGCTGTGCAATTTTTTTTTATTTGACCAAAGATTGAGCTTATACACATGTGTACAGAGTTTGGTGAAGATATCTCATTCCGTTCAAAAGTTATAGCCAAATGTAGCAATTGGCTAACATTAACATAGAACGTTTTGTCATTGCTATGCGACCGTGAGTCGAAATTTCAACTTTTTTTTGATAATTATTGATATTCACTGTCCAGAGAATATTTCAGCACTGGTTTCGTTCCGATCGGCTGAAAAACCTAGGACTAGTTCGCAAAAGTAGGTTTCGGACATAACGCCATTTTGCGGAAAAACCGAACACCGTAGAGCAAAATTTCCGTAATACACTTTTTTTCGGATTGACCCAAGGATTACAACGATGTAAAGTTTTTGAGTCTACGACAAAAAATGTACGAGCTATGGCCAAAATTGTAAAAAAAAGTTAGTTTTTTGCGGTGTAGCGCCCCCGTTAGGCCGATTGGGCCGGTTCTTTGCGCCTGAGTAGCGAGGAGGACTACTACCTTCTGACCAAGTTTCAGCTCTCTAGGCCTTACGGTTTGGTCTGCACGATCAGTTTTAGCGCGGAATAATAATAATAAAAAAAATCTTAACAATTACAATAGGGTTTCAGTGCTACGCACTCGAACCCCTAAAAATCCTAACAATTACAATAGGGTTTCAGCGCTACGCGCTCGAACCCCTAAATATAGCTGCAAGCAGCAATTACCGGGGTTTGAGCTTTTAAGGCCTTTGAGGTGGTATGCAAAGTTGTTCAGAATTAGGTGATATATCATATAGATATAAGTGTAAGATCTAGTGTTTGTGTGAATAGATGATCATTTTTTAACAATTTGAGGCCATTTACCATAGAAGTCTTGTTTTTAAAGCCTTTTTAACTGTTATTGCGCCACCTATGCTCCGATCTCCATAAACTTTGCATGCTTGTTAAGAGTCATCTGACACATGTTTTCTCCAATTTTCGTAAAGTTTAGAGTTTTCGTTTTGGTTTTATAAGCTTTTGGGTATATGTGGCCAAGCCCCTATTGTAAATGGCCCCATTACAGCTAACCGAAGGACAAAATTCAACATTTTTTGATAATTAATGATCTAGAGAGTCCAGAGAATATGACTGCAGTGGTTTGATCGAGATTGAGCGAAAACCCTAGGACTAGTTCGCAAAAGTAGGTTTTTGACATATTATTGAATAATTAATGAACGGTTTGATTGACAGTAATGGTTCTTGAGGCAAAGTTGTTCATCATGAGGAGATCTATCAAATGATATGCATATTGTGTGGATTTGTGAAACACCACGTGATTACAGAGCCATAAAACTCGTTAGCGCCAACTAGTGGCCGATTTCTTTCAAAATTCTTACAGACCTTTAGGACCATGAGTCGAACATGCCCAGTGAGTTTCGTTCCGATCGGCCTCCGTTAACCTTGTCTAATAGGTGCTCAAAATTCATAGGTCGATGGCAGCCATGTTTTTTGAGATATGCCAATGTTCTCATAGACTCTTATGGCACATTGGACAGAGACACTGCATACCATTTTTCAGGTTGATTGGAATGACGGTTGTGAAGTTATAGCCATTTTTATGTTTTTTCTCTATTATAGCGCCCCCAAGTGGTCAAGCTCCGCAATTTTTTGGATTTGACCAAAGGCTGAGATTTTACATATGTGTTCTGAGTTTGGTGATGATATGTCATTCTGTTCCAAAGTTATAGCCTTTTTACTAAAAGTGGCCCCGCCTCTTTTGACCGTTTTGGCGCCCCTTTGCGACTGTGAGTCAAAAGTTTAACTTTTTTTTTGATAATTATTGATCTAGGGAGTCTGGAGAACTGTGCTGCAGTGGTTTGATCGAGATCGAGTGAATAACCTAGGACTAGTTCGCAAAAGTAGGTTTTTCACATATTTGTGAATATGTAATAAACGACTTGATTGACAACAAAGGTTCTTGAGGCAAAGTTGCTCAGCATGAGGAGATCTATCATATGGTATGAAGTTCTAGTGTTTCTGTGATTATATGAGCATGTTATAGCAATTTAAGGCAATTTACTTTTGAAATTTCGTGTTGTTGAAGCCTTTTTAACTGTCATAGCGCCACCTATGGTCCGATCTCCATGAAATTTTACATGCTTATTAAGAGTCATCTGACACATGTTTTCTCCAACTTTTGTTAAGTTTTGAGTTTTTGTTTAGGTGTGATAGGCTTTTGGGTATATATGGCCACGCCCCTTTTCTAAATGACCCCGTTATAGCTACCCAAAGGACAAAATTCCACATTTTTTTGATAATTATTGATCTAGAGAGTCCAGAGAATATTACTGCAGTGGTTTGATCGAGATTGAGCGAAAAACCTAGGACTAGTTCACAAAAGTAGGTTTTTCACATATTTGTGAATATTTAATGAGCGATTTGATTGACAGCAATGGTTCTTGAGGCGAAGTTGTTTATCATGAGGAGATCTATCAAATGATATGCATATTGTGTGGATGTGTGAAACACCACGTGATTACAGAGGCAAAAAACTCGTTAGCGCCAACTAGTGGCCGAGTTCTTTCAAAATTCTTACAGACCTTTAGGGCCATGAGTCGAACATGCCCAGTGAGTTTCGTTCCGGTCGGCCTCCGTTAACCTTGTCTAATGGGTGCTCAAACTTCATTGGTCGATGGCGGCCATGTTTTTTGAGATACGCCAATGTCCTCATAGACCCTTAAGGCACATTGGACAGAGACACTGCATACCAATTTTCAGGTCGATCGGACCAACGATTGCATAGTTATAGTCATTTTTATGTTTTTTCAGGCTTATGGCGCCACCAAGTGGCAGAGCTGTGCAATTTTTTTTATTTGACCAAAGATTGAGCTTATACACATGTGTACAGAGTTTGGTGTAGATATCTCATTCCGTTCAAAAGTTATAGCCAAATGTAGCAATTGGCTAACATTAATATAGAACGTTTTGTCATTGCTATGCGACCGTGAGTCGAAATTTCAACTTTGTTTTGATAATTATTGATATTCACTGTCCAGAGAATATTTCAGCACTGGTTTCGTTCCGATCGGCTGAAAAACCTAGGACTAGTTCGCAAAAGTAGGTTTCGGACATAACGCCATTTTGCAGAAAAACCGAACACCGTAGAGCAAAATTTCAGTAATACACTTTTCTTCGGCTTGACCCAAGGATTACAACGATGTAAAGTTTTTGAGTCTATGACAAAAAATGTACGAGCTATGGCCAAAATTGTAAAAAAAGTTAGTTTTTTGCGCTGTAGCGCCCCCGTTAGGCCGATTGGGCCGGTTCTTTGCGCCTGAGTAGCGAGGAGGACTACTACCTTCTGACCAAGTTTCAGCTCTCTAGGCCTTACGGTTTGGGCTGCACGATCAGTTTTAGCGCGGAATAATAATAATAATAAAAAAAATCTTAACAATTACAATAGGGTTTCAGCACTGCGTGCTCGAACCCCTAAATATAGCTGCAAGCAGCAATTACCGGGGTTCGAGCATTTAAGGCCTTTAAGGTGCTATGCAAAGTTTTTCAAAATGAGATTTGTCATATGATATGAAGATCTAGTTTTTGTGTGAATATATGAGCATTTTTTTTAGCAATTTGAGATCATTTACCATAGAAATCCAGTGTTTTTGAAGCTTATAGCGCCACTTATTGTCCAATCTTCACGAAACGCTGCATGCTTGTTAAGAGTCATCTGACACATGTTCTTACCAATTTTCGTAAAGTTTTGAGTTTTTGTTTAGGTTTTATAGGCTTTTGTGTATATGTGGCCACACCCCTTTTCTAAATGACCCCTTTATAGCTAACCAAAGGACAAAATTCCAGATTTTTTTGATAATTATTGATCTAGAGAGTCCAGAGAATATTACTGCAGTGGTCTGCTCAAGATCGAGTGAAAAACCTAGGACTAGTTCGCAAAAGTAGGTTTTTAACATATTTGTGAATATTTAATGAACGACTTGAATGACAGCAATGGTTCTTGAGGCAAAGTTGTTCATTATGAGGAGATCTATCAAATGATATGAAGATCTAGTGTTTATGTGAATATACTAGCATTTATTTAGCCATTTGAAGCCATTTACCATACACAGCTTGTGTTTTTGAAGCCTTTTTAACTGTTATAGTGCCACCTATGGTCTGATCTTCGCGAAACTTTGCATGCTTGTTAAGAGTCATCTGACACATGTTTTCTCCAACTTTTGTAAAGTTTTGAGTTTTTGTTTAGGTTTTATAGGCTTTTGAATATATGTGGCCACGCCCCTTTTCTAAATGACCCCGTTATAGCTAACCAAAGGACAAAATTCAACATTTTTTTGATAATTATTGATCTAGAGAGTCTGGAGAACTGTGCTGCAGTGGTTTGATCGAGATTGAGTGAAAAACCTAGGACTAGTTCGCAAAAGTAGGTTTTTCACATATTTGTGAATAATTAATGAACGGTTTGATTGACAGCAATGGTTCTTGAGGCAAAGTTGTTCATCATGAGGAGATCTATCAAATGATATGCATATTGTGTGGATGTGTGAAACACCACGTGATTACAGAGCCATAAAACTCGTTAGCGCCAACTAGTGGCCGATTTCTTTCAAAATTCTTACAGACCTTTAGGGCCATGAGTCGAACATGCCCAGTGAGTTTTGTTCCGATCGGCCTCCGTTAACCTTGTCTAATAGGTGCTCAAACTTCATTGGCCGATAGCGGCCATGTTTTTTGAGATACGCCAATGTCCTCATAGACCCTTATGGCACGTTGGACAGAGACACTGCATACCAATTTTCAGGTCGATCGGACCAACGATTGCATAGTTATAGTCATTTTTATGTTTTTTCAGGCTTATAGCGCCACCAAGTGGCAGAGCTGTGCAATTTTTTGTATTTGTCCAAAGATTGAGCTTATACACATGTGTATCGAGTTTGGTGAAGATATCTCTTTTGGTTCATGAGTTATAGTCATTTTAGTAAAAATGGCCCCCCACCTGACAAACTTTTTGGGGCCCTTTCGCAACGATGAGTCAAAATTTTACATTTTTTTGATAATTATTGATATTCACTGTCCAGAGAACATTTCTGCACTGGTTTGGTTCCGATCGGGCGAAAAACCTAGGACTAGTTCGTAAAAGTAGGTTTTGAATTTACTTCAAAATGGCGGAAAAACCGGGCCCCGTAGAGCGAATCTGATTTTTTAGGCTTTTTATCGCCTTGACCCAAGGATTCCAAATATCAAATTTTGTGAGTCTATGACAAACGGTCTAGGAGCTATAAGCATTTTTGCATTTTTGATCACTGTAGCGCCACCTATAGGCCGATTGGGCCGGTTCTTTGCGCCTGAGTAGCGAGGGTGACTACTACCTTCTGACCAAGTTTCAGCTCTCTAGGCCTTACGGTTTGGGCTGCACGATCAGTTCTAGGGAAGAATAATAATAAAAAAAATCCTAACAATTACAATAGGGTTTCAGCGCTACGCGCTCGAACCCCTAATAATAAATATAGCTGCAAGCAGCAATTATCGGGGTTCGAGCATTTTAAGGTCTTTAAGGTGGTATGCTTAGGGTCTAGGCCAACCTGGATTCATGGCTGACAGTAAAACACATCCAAAATGGAGAATATGCTCACAGAAATACACACACAGAAACGAAAAGTTTAAACTAATATATTAATACTGAATAAACATGTTTACACACACAGAGACATACATGCATACACATTTTCTTGTACAGATATTTGAAATAAATGATATGGGCCAACACTTTTACTTGCAAGTATTCTCTTTGTAACAGTTTGTGTCTTTTTCAGATTTCACTGTAATCATAATGTGGCATAATTGTAAAAAACTGATATGTCTGTATGAACAAAATTGTAAGCTTTGCCTAAATGTGATTTTAAATGTTATAACAGTGATTTTATAAGTGTTAATCAATCATCAAACCTATTAAAAGCAGTTGTGTTCAGCTGAATAAGCCCATTAGTGGTCTTCTACTGACATCTAGTGGTTATTATTGCAATTTCATGCAATGTCTCATACAAACAATGAGATTTTAAACATCATAACTATTATAGTGTTATTTTTGCCCAGTCTCTCTTAAATTTTACATATTTGTTTACAATGAGATTATCTGTCATTTTTGTCACAGTTTTGAGACGTTGCAAGCTTTCTTTTAAAAATGTTAGGCTTTTGGGTACAGTAGATTTAAAGAACATATTTAAAGAACAGTTGGATTGACAGCAATGGTCTTAGACAAAAAAATGTTGAGAATGAGGAGATCTATCATATGGTATGAAGATCTAGTGTTTGTGTGAAAAAATGAGCATTTTTTAGCAATTCGAGGCCAATTACAATAGAAATCTTGTGTTTTTGAAGCCTATTTAACTGTTATAGCACCATCTATGATCCGATGCTATGGTTGCTATGGTTTTAAGATGCAGTCCAACCCAAAATATATGGCTAACACTACAACACATCTATGATGGATCACAAACACACAAACACAGAATATGAAATAGTTAAACTATTATATTAAAGTTCCTTAAGCATTATTACACACACACATTTTGTTGCACATAAGAGATTTGTGTATTAAATGGTACGTGACAAAATGTTTAGTGCAAGTCTTTTTAAGATTTTATATATAATTTTCAGGTTTCACTGTAATCATAATCTTGTATTATTGTCAAATTTGATATAGGTGTTTAAATGAAGTGTTAAACTTTGACTAAATGTGATTTGAAATGTTATATAGTGATTTAGTCTTTGCATGAATTGAAATGAATGGAAATCTGTGAATAGCACTGTTCATTTCAATGAGCCATTAGTGGTCTCCTACTGCCATCTAGTGGTTATAGTTGTAATTTCATGACATTTTAAAGAGATGCATTGTTTTTAAGCTTTATAATTGTTACATTGCCTTTTTTGCCTGATGTCTTTAAAATGCAGGCTTGTTTAGAATCATATGATGATGATTTGACTTAGGTTTGTGAAATTTTCTTTTCTTTTAGGTTTTATAGACTCGGGTACAGTAAATCATGATCTTATTATTAAGTGGCTATCTAAATGGTAGGGATGTGACGAGACCAGTCGGATTTCACAAGATCTCGTGACAGTATCCTCCCACAACATTTTGCCATGTTTACATTAGAGCTGCACTATTAAAATATTAAAATATGGAGGTGTCGATTCAAACACCCACGTGATCTTACTCCTAAATGACAACGAGTTATCTATGTCTATTAGGACTGTTTCACATCGCCAGTGTCAGTGGAGCGTGAGAAGCAGGTTTTGTCGCTGCTCATATTAATGAATCAGAAGGTCGGAGTAAATGTGAACGCAGAAAGAGCAGCACAAACAGTCTTTTCAACCACATTATAATCATTATTTCTGTGTTACAGATATTTAAATAATAGAAGTACTGGGATAAAAGTTTGTAGTTTGGGTATAAACACTTATTGTCTACAGTAGCGATGAAAACGAAAGTATTTTAACACGTGTATCTATTGTAACGCTTATCCTCTTCCGCCAGCAGGTGGCGACAACTGCCCGTTTAAAAAAAAGTATGTCATTAAATCATTCATTCAGGAAATTTCAAACAAGTCTTAATGAAGTGAGACACTGTCTCCTTTATTGAATGTTTTTTTTTTTTTATTTTGTTTAAATTAATATATGTTTTTAAAAGACTTAAGCAATGAACAGTTTGTCAGAACCACTAGTAAATTGTTATTTTGTTTAGTTTTCTAATCTTTTTTCTCCAGAATCGTGAGAGAATCATAATCTCTAATTTATAAAAAACAACTAGGATTCTCAATTTATCCAGAAACATGAAGCTCTTTTTTAAATGTTGTTTATTACTGCATATTATTCATTAAAATGGAAGTTTAATTTCATAAAGTTTGAAATGCACCTTCATTTTTTTTGCATTTTGTTTTTCAGTTGAATAAAAGACTATTTTCCCTATATATTTCATCATTGAGGATTTCTTAAGAAAAGTTTAAAAATCTTGTCTCGTCTCGTTCGCATGAACCCAATCTCGTGTCTCGTCTCGTCTCATGGGATTAGTGTCTCGTCACACCCCTACTAAATGGCTAAATCTAAATGAAAATGTTTAACTTTTTTTTTTTTGATAAATGTTTATCTAGAGAGTCCGGGCAATTTTACTGCAGTGGTTTTATTGATTTTGAGTTAAACACATAGAACTAGTTCCCAAAAGTAGTTTTTTTAAAATAATATGAAATATTTAAAGAACAGTTGGATTGACATTAATGGTCCAAGAGTCAAAGTTGTTCATCATTAGGAGATCTATCAAATGATCTGAAGATCTAGTGTTTGTGTGAATATATGAGCATTTATTTAGCCATTTGAAGCCATTTACCATACACAGCTTGTGTTTTTGAAGCCTTTTTAACTGTTATAGTGCCACCTATGGTCTGATCTTCACAAAACTTTGCATGCTTGTTAAGAATCATCTGACACATGTTCTCACCAATATTCGTAAAGTTTTGAGTTTTTGTTTAGGTTTGATAGGCTTTTGGGTAAATGTGGCCACGCCCTTTTTCTAAATACCCCGTTATAGCTAACCGAAGGACAAAATTCCACATTTTTTTGATAATTTTTCATCTAGAGAGTTCATAGAATATTACTGCAGTTGTTTGATCGAGATTAAGCGAAAAACCTAGAACTAGTTCGGAAAAGTAGGTTTTTAACATATTTGTGAATATTTAATGAACGATTTGATTGACAGCAATGCTTCTTGAGGCAAAGTTGTTCATCATGAGGAGATCTATCAAATGATATGCATACTGTGTGGATTTGTGAAACACCACGTGATTACAGAGACATAAAACTCATTAGCGCCAACTAGTGGCCGATTTGTTTCAAAATTTTTACAGGCCTTTACAGCCATGAGTCGAATATGCCCAGTGAGTTTCGTTCCGTTCGGCCTCCGTTAACCTTGTCTAATAGGTGCTCAAAATTCATTGGTCGATGGCGGCCATGTTTTTTGAGATACGCAAATGTTCTCATAGACCCTTATGGCACATTGGACAGAGACACTGCATACCAATTTTCAGGTTGATTGGTCTGACGGTTGCGAAGTTATAGCCATTTTTATATTTTTTCTCTATTATAGCGCCACCAAGTGGTCAAGCTCCACAATGTTCTGGATTTGACCAAAGGCTGAGCTTTTACATATGTGTTCTGAGTTTGGTGATGATTTGTCATTCTGTTCCAAAGTTATAGCCATTTTACTAACAGTGGCCCCGCCTCTTTTGAACGTTTTGGCGCCCCTTTGCGACTGTGAGTCAAAAGTTTAACTTTTTTTTAATAATTATTGATCTAGGGAGTCTGGAGAACTGTGCTGCAGTGGTTTGATCGAGATTGAGTGAATAATCTAGGACTAGTTTGCAAAAGTAGGTTTTTCACATATTTGTAAATATGTAATAAACGACTTGATTGACAACAATGGCTCTTGAGGCAAAGTTGCTCAGCATGAGGAGATCTATCATATGGTATGAAGTTCTAGTGTTTCTGTGATTATATGAGCATGTTATAGCAATTTAAGGCAATTTACTTTTGAAATTTCGTGTTGTTCAAACCTTTTTAACTGTCATAGCGCCACCTATGGTCCGATCTCGATGAAATTTTACATGCTTCTTAAGAGTCATCTGACACATGTTTTCTCCAACTTTTGTAAAGTTTTGAGTTTTTGTTTAGGTTTTATAGGCTTTTGGGTATATGTGGCCACGCCCTTTTTCGAAATGACCCCGTTATAGCTACCCAAAGGACAAAATTCCAAATTTTTTTGATAATTATTGATCTAGAGACTCTGGAGAAATGCGCAGCAGTGGTTTGATCGAGATTGAGCAAAAAACCTAGGACTAGTTCGCAAAAGTAGGTTTTTCACATATTTGTGAATAATTAATGAACGGTTTGATTGACAGCAATGGTTCTTGAGGCAAAGTTGTTCATCATGAGGAGATCTATGAAATGATATGCATATTGTGTGGATGTGTGAAACACTGCGTGATTACAGAGGCAAAAAACTCGTTAGCGCCAACTAGTGGCCGATTTGTTTCAAAATTCTTACAGACCTTTAGGGCCATGAGTCGAACATGCCCAGTGAGTTTCGTTCCGATCGGCCTCCGTTAACTTTGTCTAATGGGTGCTCAAATTTTGTTGGTCGATGGCGGCCATGTTTTTTTGAGATACGCAAATATTCTCATAGACCCTTATGACACATCGGACAGAGACACTGCATACCAATTTTCAGGTTGATTGGACTGAAGGTTGCGAAGTTATAGTCATTTTTATGTTTTTTCAGGCTTATAGCGCCACCAAGTGGCAGAGCTGTGCAATTTTTGTTATTTGACCAAAGATTGAGCTTATACACAGGTGTACCGAGTTTGGTGAAGATATCTCATTCCATTCAAAAGTTATAGCCAAATGTAAGAATTTGCTAACGTTAGCATTGAACGTTTTGGCTTTCCTATTTGACCATGAGTCAAAATTTCAACTTTTTTTTGATAATTATTGATATTCACTGTCCAGAGAATATTTCAACACTGGTTTGGTTCCGATCCATCGAAAAACCTAGGACTAGTTCGCAAAAGTAGGTTTTGGACAAAACGGCATTTTGCGGAAAAACCGGGCCTCGTACGAAAAATCTGGGCCAGTGCACTTTTGTGCGTATTGACCCAAGGATTGCAGCGATGTAAATTTTTTGAGTCTGCGACAAAAATTGTACGAGCTACGGCCAAAAATGCGAAAAAAGTTAGTTTTTTGCGCTGTAGCGCCACCTTTAGGCCGATTGGGCCGGTTCTTTGCGCCTGAGTAGCGAGGAGGACTACTACCTTCTGACCAAGTTTCAGCTCTCTAGGCCTTACGGTTTGGGCTGCACGATCAGTTTTAGCGCGGAATAATAATAATAATAATAAAATATAGCTGCAAGCAGCAATTACCGGGGTTCGAGCATTTAAGGCCTTTGAGGTGGTATGCAAAGTTGTTCAGAATGAGGGGATATATCATATAGATATAAGTGTAAGATCTAGTGTTTGTCTGAATAGATGAGCATTTTTTAACAATTTGAGGCCATTTACCATAGAAATCTTGTTTTTAAAGCCTTTTTAACTGTTATTGCGCCACCTATGCTCCGATCTCCATGAAACTTTGCATGCTTGTTAAGAATCATCTGACACATGTTTTCACCAATTTTCGTAAAGTTTTGAATTTTCGTTTTGGTTTTATAAGCTTTTGGGTATATGTGGCCACGCCCCTTTTGTAAATGGCCCCATTACAGCTAACTAAAGGACAAAATTCAACTTTTTTTTAATAATTATTGATCTAGAGAGTCCAGAGAACATTACTGCAGTGGTTTGATCGAGATTGAGTGAAAAACCTAGGACTAGTTTGCAAAAGTAGGTTTTTCACATATTTGTAATTAATTAATGAACTGTTTGATTGACAGCAATGGTTCTTGAGGCAAAGTTGTTCATCATGAGGAGATCTATCAAATGATATGCATATTGTGTGGATGTGTGAAACACCACGTGATTACAGAGTCAAAAAACTCGTTAGCACCAACTAGTGGCCGATTTGTTTCAAAATTGTAACAGACCTTTAGGGCCATGAGTCAAACATGCCCGGTGAGTTTCGTTCCGATCGGCCTCCGTTAACCTTGTCTAATAGGTGCTCAAACTTCATAGGTCGATGGCGGCCATGTTTTTTGAGATACGCGAATGTTCTCATAGACCCTTATGGCACATTGTACAGAGACACTGCATACCAATTTTCAGGTTGATTGGACTGACGGTTGCGAAATTATAGCCATTTTTATGTTTTTTCTCTATTATAGCGCCACCAAGTGGTCAAGGTCCGCAATTTTTTGGATTTGACCAAAGGCTGAGCTTTTACATAGGTGTTCTGAGTTTGGTGATGATATGTCATTCTGTTCCAAAGTTATAGCCATTTTTCTAAAAGTGGCCCCGCCTCTTTTGAACGTTTTGGCGCCCCTTTGCGACCGTGAGTCAAAAGTTTAATTTTTTTTTTCATAATTATTGATCTACGGAGTCTGGAGAACTGTGCTGCAGTGGTTTGATCGAGATTGAGTGAATAACCTAGGACTAGTTCGCAAAAGTAGGTTTTTCACATATTTGTGAATATGTAATAAACGACTTGATTGACAGCAATGGTTCTTGAGGCAAAGTTGCTCAGCATGAGAAGATCTATCATATGGTATGAAGATCTTGTGTTTCTGTGATTATATGAGCATGTTATAGCAATTTAAGGTTATTTATTTTTGAAATTTTGTGTTTTTGAAGCCTTATTAAATGTCATAGCGCCACCTATGGTCCGATCTCCATAAAATTTTACATGCTTGTTAAGAGTCATCTGACACATGTTTTCTCCAACTTTTGTAAAGTTTTGAGTTTTTGTTTAGGTTTTATAGGCTTTTGGATATATGTGGCCACGCCCCTTTTCTAAATGACCCCGTTATAGCTGACCAAAGCACAAAATTCAACATTTTTTTGATAATTATTGATCTAGAGAGTCCAGAGAATATTACTGCAGTGGTTTGATCGAGATTGACCAAAAAACCTAGGACTAGTTCGCAAAAGTAGGTTTTTCACATATTTGTGAATAATTAATGAATGATTTGATTGACAGCAATGGTTCTTGAGGCAAAGTTGCTCAGCATGTGGAGATCTATCAAATGATATGCATATTGTGTGGATGTGTGAAACACCACGTGAGTGAGGCACGTTAGAGAGGCAAAAAACTCGTTAGCGCCAACTAGTGGCCGATTTGTTTCAAAATTCTTACAGACCTTTAGGGCCATGAGTCGAATATGCCCAGTGAGTTTCGTTCCGATCGGCCTCTGTTAACCTTGTCTAATGGGTGCTCAAACTTCGTTGGCCGATGGCGGCCATGTTTTTTGAGATACGCCAATGTCCTCATAGACCCTTATGGCACATTGGACAGAGACACTGCATACCAATTTTCAGGTCGATCAGACTAACGATTGCATAGTTATAGTCATTTTCATGTTTTTTCAGGCTTATAGCGCCATCAAGTGGCAGAGCTGTGCAATTTTTTTTATTTGACCAAAGATTCTGCTTATACACATGTGTACCGAGTTTGGTGAAGATATCTCATTTGGTTCATGAGTTATAGCCATTTTAGTAAAAATGGTCCTCCACCTGACAAACTTTTTGGGGCCTTTCGCAACGATGAGTCAAAATTTCAACTTTTTTTGATAATTATTGATATTCAGTGTCCAGAGAACATTTCTGCACTGGTTTGGTTCCGATCGGGTGAAAAACCTAGGACTAGTTCGCAAAAGTAGGTTTCGGACATTCGGCCATTTTGCGGAAAAACGGTACGTCCTAGAGCCCAAATTGCACCTGTGCACTTTTGTGCGTATTGACCCAAGGATTGCAACAATGTAAAGTTTTTGAGTCTACGACAAAAATTGTACGAGCTAGGGCCAAAAATGTAAAAATTTTTTGTTTTTTGCGCTGTAGCACCACCTTTAGGCCGATTTGGGCGAGACTTTGTCAGAACGTCCCCACGGGGAGCTCTACCTTTTGCCCAAGTTTCAGCTCTCTAGGCCTTACGGTTTTGTCTGCACGATCAGTTTTAGCGGAAAATAATAATAATAATAATAATAATAAAAAAAATCCTTACAATTACAATAGGGTTTCAGTGCTACGCACTCGAACCCCTAATAATAAAATCCTAACAATTACAATAGGGTTTCAGCGCTACGCGCTCGAACCCCTAAATATAGCTGCAAGCAGCAATTACCGGGGTTCGAGCATTTTAAGGTCTTTAAGGTGGTATGCTTAGGGTCTAGGCCAACCTGGATTCATGGCTGACAGTAAAACACATCCAAAATGGAGAATATGCTCACAGAAATACACACACAGAAACGAAAAGTTTAAACTAATATATTAATACTGAATAAACATGTTTACACACACACAGACATACATGCATACACATTTTCTTGTACAGATGTCTGAAATAAATGATATGGGCCAACACTTTTACTTGCAAGTATTCTCTTTGTAACAGTTTGTGTCTTTTTCAGATTTCACTGTAATCATAATGTGGCATAATTGTAAAAAACTGATATGTCTGTATGAACAAAATTGTAAGCTTTGCCTAAATGTGATTTTAAATGTTATAACAGTGATTTTATAAGTGTTAATCGATCATCAAACCTATTAAAAGCAGTTGTGTTCAGCTGAATAAGCCCATTAGTGGTCTTCTACTGACATCTAGTGGTTATTATTGCAATTTCATGCAATGTCTCATACAAACACTGAGATTTTAAACATCATAACTATTGTAGTGTTATTTTTGCCCAGTCTCTCTTAAAATTTGCATATTTGTTTAGAATGAGATTATTTGTCATTTTTTTCACAGTTTTGAGACGTTGCAAGCTTTCTTTTAAAAATATTAGGCTTTTAGGTACAGTAGATTTAAAGAACATCTTTAAAGAACAGTTGGATTGACAGCAATGATCTTAGACAAAAAAATGTTGAGAATGAGGAGATCTATCATATGGTATGAATATCTAGTGTCTGTGTGAAAAAATGAGCATTTTTTAGCAATTCGAGGCCAATTACAATAGAAATGTTGTGTTTTTGAAGCCTTTTTAACTGTTATAGCGCCACCTATGGTCCGATGTTCACGAAACTTTGCATGCTTGTTAAGAATCATCTGACACATGTTCTCACCGATTTTCATAAAGTTTTGAGTTTTTGTTTAGGTTTGAAAGGATTTTGGGTATATGTGGCCACGCCCCTTTTGTAAATGACCGCGTCATAGCTAACCGAAGGACAAAATTCAACATTTTTTTGATAATAATTGATCTAGAGAGTCTAGAGAACTGTGCTGCAGTGGTTTGATCGAGATTGAGTGAAAAACCTAGGACTAGTTCGCAAAAGTAGGTTTTTAACATATTTGTGAATGATTAATGAACGATTTGATTGACAGCAATGGTTCTTGAGGCAAAGTTGTTCATCATGAGGAGATCTATCAGATGATATGAAGATCTAGTGTTTGTGTGAATATACTAGCATTTATTTAGCCATTTGAAGCCATTTACCATACACAGCTTGTGTTTTTGAAGCCTTTTTAACTGTTATAGCGGCACCTATTGTCCGATCTTCACGAAACTTTGCATGCTTATTAAGACTCATCTGACACATATTTTCTCCAACTTTTGTAAAGTTTTGAGTTTTTGTTTAGGTTTTATAAGCTTTTGGATATATGTGGCCACACCCCTTTTCTAAATGACCCCGTTATAGCTAACCAAAGGACAAAATTCAACATTTTTTTGATAATTATTGATCTAGAGAGTCTAGAGAACTGTGCTGCAGTGGTTTGATCGAGATTGAGTGAAAAACCTAGGACTAGTTCGCAAAAGTAGGTTTTTAACATATTTGTGAATATTTAATGAACGATTTGATTTACAGCAATGGTTCTTGAGGCAAACTTGTTCATCATGAGGAGATCTATCAAATGATATGCATATTGTGTGGATGTGTGAAACGCCACGTGATTACAGAGCCATAAAACTCGTTAGCGCCAACTAGTGGCCGATTTCTTTCAAAATTCTTACAGACCTTTAGGGCCATGAGTCGAACACGTCCAGTGAGTTTCGTTCCGATCGGCCTCCGTTAACCTTGTCTAATAGGTGCTCAAACTTCATTGTCCAATGGCGGCCATGTTTTTTTAGATACGCCAATGTCCTTATAGACCCTTATGGCACATTGGACAGAGACACTGCATACCAATTTTCAAGTCGATCGGACCAACGATTGCATAGTTATAGTAATTTTTATGTTTTTTCAGGCTTATAGCGCCACCAAGTGGTAGAACTGTGCATTTTTTTTTTATTTGACCAAAGATTGAGCTCGTACATACATTTCCCAAGTTTGGTGAAGATATCTTATTTGGTTCATGAGTTATAGCCATTTTAGTAAAAATGGCCCTCCACCTGACAAACTTTTTGGGGCCCTTTCGCAATGATGAGTCGAATTTTGACATTTTTTTGATAATTATTGGGATTCACTGTCCAGAGAATATTTCTGCAGTGGTTTGGTTCCGATCGGGCGAAAAACCTAGGACTAGTTCGCAAAAGTAGGTTTTGAATTTACTTCAAAATGGCGGAAAAACCGGGCCCCGTAGAGCGAATCTGATTTTTTAGGCTTTTTATCGCCTTGACCCAAGGATTCCAAATATCAAATTTTGTGAGTCTATGACAAACGGTCTAGGAGCTATAAGCATTTTTGCATTTTTGATCACTGTAGCGCCACCTATAGGCCGATTGGGCTGGTTCTTTGCGCCTGAGTAGCGAGGGGGACTACTACCTTCTGACCAAGTTTCAGCTCTCTAGGCCTTACGGTTTGGGCTGCACGATCAGTTTTAGGGAAGAATAATAATAAAAAAAATCCTAACAATTACAATAGGGTTTCAGCACTGCGTGCTCGAACCCCTAAATATAGCTGCAAGCAGCAATTAACGGGGTTCGAGCATTTAAGGCCTTTGAGGTGGTATGCACATTTGTTCAGAATGAGACGATATATCATACAGATGTAAGTGTAAGATCTAGTGTTTGTGTGAATAAATGAGCATTTTTTAACAATTTGAGGCCATTTACCATAGAAATCTTGTTTTTAAAGCCTTTTTAACTGTTATTGCGCCACCTATGCTCCGATCTCCATGAAACTTTGCATGCTTCTTAAGAGTCATCTGACACATGTTTTCTCCAATTTTCGTAAAGTTTTGAGTTTTCGTTTTGGTTTTATAAGCTTTTGGGTATATGTGGCCAAGCCCCTATTGTAAATGGCCCCATTACAGCTAACCGAAGGACAAAATTCAACATTTTTTTGATAATTATTGATCTAGAGAGTCCAGAGAACATTACTTCAGTGGTTTGATTGAGATTGAGCGAAAAACCTAGGACTAGTTCGCAAAAGTAGGTTTTTCACATATTTGTGAATAATTAATGAACGGTTTGATTGACAGCAATGGTTCTTGAGGCAAAGTTGTTCATCATGAGGAGATCTATCAAATGATATGCATATTATGTGGATTTGTGAAACACCACGTGATTACAGAGCCATAAAACTCGTTAGCGCCAACTAGTGGCCGATTTGTTTCAAAATTCTTACAGACCTTTAGGACCATGAGTCAAACATGCCCACTGAGTTTCGTTCCTATCGGCCTCCGTTAACCTTGTCTAATAGGTGCTCAAAATTCATAGGTCGATGGCGGCCATGTTTTTTGAGATATGCCAATGTTCTCATAGACCCTTATGGCACATTGGACAGAGACACTGCATACCATTTTTCAGGTTGATTGGACTGACGGTTGCGAAGTTATAGCCATTTTATGTTTTTTCTCAATTATAGCGCCCCCAAGTGGTCAAGCTCCGCAATTTTTTGGATTTGACCAAAGGCTGAGCTTTTACATATGTGTTCTGAGTTTGGTGATGATATGTCATTCTGTTCCAAAGTTATAGCCTTTTTACTAAAAGTGGCCCCGCCTCTTTTGAACGTTTTGGCGCCCCTTTGCGACTGGGAGTCAAAAGTTTAACTTTTTTTTCATAATTATTGATCTAGGGAGTCTGGAGAACTGTGCTGCAGTGGTTTGATCGAGATCGAGTGAATAACCTAGGACTAGTTCGCAAAAGTGGGTTTTTCACATATTTGTGAATATGTAATAAACGACTTGATTGACAGCAAAGGTTCTTGAGGCAAAGTTGCTCAGCATGAGGAGATCTATCATATGGTATGAAGTTCTAGTGTTACTGTGATTTTATGAGCATGTTATCGCAGTTTAAGGCAACTTACTTTTAAAATTTCGTGTTTTTGAAGCCTTTTTAACTGTCATAGCGCCACCTATGGTCCGATCTCCATGAAATTTTACATGCTTCCTAAGAGTCATCTGAGACATGTTTTCACCAAATTTTGTAAAGATTTGAGTTTTTGTTTAGGTTTTATAGGCTTTTGGATATATGTGGCCACGCCCCTTTTCTAAATGACCCCGTTATAGCTGACCAAAGGACAAAATTCAACATTTTTTTGATAATTATTGATCTAGAGAGTCCAGAGAACATTACTTCAGTGGTTTGATCGAGATTGAGCGAAAAACCTAGGACTAGTTCGCAAAAGTAGGTTTTTCACATATTTGTGAATAATTAATGAACGGTTTGATTGACAGCAATGGTTCTTGAGGCAAAGTTGCTCAGCATGTGGAGATCTATCAAATGATATGCATATTGTGTGGATGTGTGAAACACCACGTGAGTGAGGCACGTTAGAGTGGCAAAAAACTCGTTAGCGCCAACTAGTGGCCGATTTCTTTCAAAATTCTTACAGACCTTTAGGGCCACGAGTCGAATATGCCCAGTGAGTTTCGTTCCGGTCGGCCTCTGTTAACCTTGTCTAATGGGTGCTCAAATTTCGTTGGCCAATGGCGGCCATGTTTTTTGAGATACGCCAATGTCCTCATAGACACTTGTGCCCCTTTAGTCCAAGAGACTGCATACCAATTTTCAAGTCAATCGGACTAACGGCGGTGTATTTATAGCCAATAATATGTTTTTTCAGGCTTATAGCGCCACCAAGTGGCAGAGCTGTGCAATTTTTGTTATTTGACCAAAAATTGAGCTTATACATATGTGTACCGAGTTTGGTGTAGATATCTCATTCCATTCAAAAGTTATAGCCAAATGTAAGAATTTGCTAATGTTAGCATAGAACGTTTTGGCATTCCTATTTGACCGTGAGTCAAAATTTCAACTTTTTTTTGATAATTATTGATATTCACTGTCCAGAGAACATTTTAGCACTGGTTTGGTTCCGATCCATCGAAAAACCTAGGACTAGTTCGCAAAAGTAGGTTTCGGACATAGCGCCATTTTGCGGAAAAACCGGGCCTCGTACGAAAAATCTGCGCCAGTACACTTTTGTTCGGCTTGACCCAAGGATCGCAACGATGTAAAGTTTTTGAGACTACGACAAAAATTGTACGAGCTATGGCCAAAAATGTAAAAAAAGTTAGTTTTTTGCGCTGTAGCGCCCCCGTTAGGCCGATTTGGCCGGTTCTTTGCGCCTGAGTAGCGAGGAGGACTACTACCTTCTGACCAAGTTTCAGCTCTCTAGGCCTTACGGTTTGGGCTGCACGTTCAGTTTTAGCGCGGAATAATAATAATAATAAAAAAAATCCTAACAATTACAATAGGGTTTCAGCGCTACGCGCTCGAACCCCTAAATATAGCTGCAAGCAGCAATTACCGGGGTTCGAGCATTTAAGGCCTTTAAGGTGCTATGCAAAGTTTTTCAAAATGAGATTTGTCATATGATATGAAGATCTAGTTTTTGTGTGAATATATGAGCATTTTTTTAGCAATTTGAGATCATTTACCATAGAAATCCAGTGTTTTTGAAGCTTATAGTGCCACTTATTGTCCAATCTTCACGAAACGTTGCATGCTTGTTAAGAGTCATCTGGCACATGTTCTTACCAATTTTCGTAAAGTTTTGAGTTTTTGTTTAGGTTTTATAGGCTTTTGTGTATATGTGGCCACACCCCTTTTCTAAATGACCCCTTTATAGCTAACCAAAGGACAAAATTCCACATTTTTTTGATAATTATTGATCTAGAGAGTCTGGAGAACTCCGCTGCAGTGGTTTGATCGAGATTGAGCGAAAAACCTAGGACTAGTTCGCAAAAGTAGGTTTTTAACATATTTGTGAATAATTAATGAACGATTTGATTGACAGCAATGGTTCTTGAGGCAAAGCTTCTCGGCATGAGGAGATCTATCAAATGATATGCATATTGTGTAGATGTGTGAAACGCCACGCGATTACAGATCCAAAAAAATCGTTAGCGCCAACTAGTGGCCGATTTCTTTCAAAATTCTTACAGACGTTTAGGGCCATGAGTTGAACATGCCCACCGAGTTTCGTTCCAATCGACCTCCGTTAACCTTGTCAAATAGGTGCTCAAATTTCATTGGCCAATGGCGGCCATGTTTTTTGAGATACGCCAATGTCCTCATAGACACTTGTGCCCCTTTGGTCCAAGAGACTGCATACCAATTTTCAAGTCAATCGGACTAACGGCGGTGTATTTATAGCCAATAATATGTTTTTTCAGTTTTATAGCGCCACCAAGTGGTCAAGCTCCGCAATTTTTTTGATTTGACCAAAGATTAAGCTTATACATATGTGTACCAAGTTTGGTGAAGATATCTCATTCCTTTCAAAAGTTATAGCCATTTTAGTAAAAGTGGCCCAGTCACTTTGGAACGTTTTGGTGGCCCTTTGTGACCGTGAGTGAAAAGTTCAACTTTTTAGGGGTTCGAGCACGCAGTGCTGAAACCCTATTGTAATTGTTAGGATTTTTAGGGGTTCGAGCGCGTAGCGCTGAAACCCTATTGTAATTGTTAAGATTTTTTTTATTATTATTATTATTCCGCGCTAAAACTGATCGTGCAGCCCAAACCGTAAGGCCTAGAGAGCTGAAACTTGGTCAGAAGGTAGTAGTCCTCCTCGCTACTCAGGCGCAAAGAACCGGCCCAATCGGCCCAAAGGTGGCGCTACAGCGCAAAAAACTAACTTTTTTCGCATTTTACCGTAGCTCGCATTTTTTGTCGTAGACTCAAAAACTTTACATCGTTGCGATCCTTGGGTCAATACGCACAAAAGTGCACTGGCGCAGATTTTTCGTACGAAGCCCGGTTTTTCCGCAAAATGGCCGAATGTCCGAAACCTACTTTTGCGAACTAGTCCTAGGTTTTTCGCCCGATCGGAACCAAACCAGTGCAGAAATGTTCTCTGGACACTGAATATCAATAATTATCAAAAAAAAGTTGAAATTTTGACTCACGGTCGAATAGGAATGCCAAAACGTTCTATGCTAACGTTAGCAAATTCTTACATTTGGCTATAACTTTTGAATGGAATGAGATATCTTCACCAAACTCGGTACACACGTGTATAAGCTCAATCTTTGGTCAGATAACAAAAATTGCACAGCTCTGCCACTTGGTGGTGCTATAAGCCTGAAAAAACTTATTATTGGCTATAAATACACCGCCGTTAGTCAGATTGACTTGAAAATTGGTATGCAGTCTCTTGGACCAAAGGGGCACAAGTGTCTATGACGACATTGGCGTATCTCAAAAAAACATGGCCGCCATCGGCCAATGAAGTTTGAGCACCCATTAGACAAGGTTAATGGAGGCCGATCGGAACGAAACTCACTGGGCATATTCGACTCATGGCCCTAAAGGTCTGTAAGAATTTTGAAAGAAATCGGCCACTAGTTGGCGATAACGAGTTTTTTGCCTCTCTAACGTGCCTCACTCACGTGGTGTTTCACACATCCACCACAATATGCATATCATTTGATAGATCTCCTCATGCTGAGCAACTTTGCCTCAAGAACCATTGCTGTCAATCAAGTTGTTTATTACATATTCACAAATATGTGAAAAAGCTACTTTTGTGAACTAGTCCTAGGTTATTCACTCAATCTCGATCAAACCACTGCAGCACAGTTCTCCAGACTCCCTAGATCAATAATTATCAAAAAAAAGTTAAACTTTTGACTCACGGTCGCAAAGGGGCGCCAAAACGTTCAAAAGAGGCGGGGCCCCTTTTAGTAAAATGGCTATAACTTTGGAACGGAATGACATATCATCACCAAACTCAGAACACATATGTAAAAGCTCAGCCTTTGGTCAAATCCAAAAAATTGCGGAGCTTGACCACTTGGTGGCGCTATAATAGAGAAAAAACATAAAAATGGCTATAACTTCGCAACCGTCAGTCCAATCAACCTGAAAATTGGTATGCAGTGTCTCTGTCCAATATGCCATAAGGGTCTATGAGAACATTTACGTATCTCAAAAAACATGGCCGCCATCGACCAATGAAGTTTGAGCACCTATTAGACAAGGTTAACGGAGGCCGATTGGAACAAAACTCACTGGGCATGTTCGACTCATGGCCCTAAAGGTCTGTAAGAATTTTGAAACAAATCGGCCACTAGTTGGCGCTAACGAGTTTTTTGCCTCTGTACACACGTGGTGTTTCACATATCCACACAATATGCATATCATTTGATAGATCTCCTCATGCTGAGCAACTTTGCCTCAAGAACCATTGCTGTCAATCAAACCGTTCATTAATTATTCACAAATATGTGAAAAACCACTTTTGCGAACTAGTCCTAGGTTTTTCACTCAATCTCGATCAAACCACTGCAGCGCAGTTCTCCAGACTCTCTAGATCAATAATTATCAAAAAAATGTTGAATTTTGTCCTTTGGGTAGCTATAATGGGGTCATTTAGAAAAGGGGCGCCGTGACATAAACCCAAAAGCCTATCAAACCTAAACAAAAACTCAAAACTTTACGAAAATTGGTGACAACATGTGACAGATGATTCTTAACAAGCATGCAAAGTTTCATGGAGATCGGACCACAGGTGGCGCTATAACATTTAAAAAGGCTTTAAAAACACAAGCTGTCTATGGTTAATAGCCTCAAACTGCTAAAAAAATGCAAATGTATTCACACAAACACTACAGCTTGATATCATATGATAGATCTCATCATTCTGAACAATTTAGTCTCTAGGACCATTGTTGTCAATCCAACTGTTCTTTAAATATTTTATTTTATTTTAAAAAACTACTTCTGTAAACTGGTCCTAGGTGTTAAACTCAAAATCCATAAAACCACTGCAGTAACATTCTCTGGACTCTCTAGATAAACAATTATTAAAAAAAATGTTGAACATTTGCATTTAGACAGCGAAAACAGTGCCACATAATAATAAGATCATGATCTACTGTACTCTAAGTCTATAAAACCTAAAAGAAAAGAAAATTTCACAAACCTAAGTAAAATTATTATCATATGATTCTAAACAAGCATACAATTTTATCAACATAAGGCAAAAAAAGGCAATGTTACAGTTATAAACTTAAAACAATGCATCTCTCTTTAAAAAGCCATGTAACTGCAACTTTAACCATTAGATGGCAGTAGAAGACCACTAATGCATCATTAAACAGACTACAACAGTGCTTTTAATGGCTTGTTTTCAATTAATTTCAATTTATGCATAGACTAAATCGCTGTTATAAAATTTCAAATAACATTTAGTCAAAGTTTAACACTTCATTTATTCAGATATATCATATTTGACAATAATACAAGATTATGATTACAGTGAAACCTGAAAATGATATATAAAATCTTAAAAAGACTTGCACTAAACATTTTGTCACCTACCATTTAATACACAAATCTCTTATGTGCAACAAAATGTGTGTGTGTGTGTGTGTGTTTATGTGTGTAGTAATGCTTAATGAACATTAAAATAACAGTTTAATCATTTAATTTCTGTGTTTGTGTGTTTGTGACTGTATTCTCCATCATGGATGTGTTTTATTGTGTTAGCCATATATTTTGCGTTGGACAACATCTTAAATCCACACACCCTTTCATGATGCTAAACAGGCATGCAAAGTTTCATGAAGAGCGGAGCATAGGTGGCGCTATAACAGTTAAATAGTCTTCAAAAAACAACATTTCTATAGCAATTAGCCTCAAATTGCTAAAAAAAAATATGCTCATATATTTTCACAAACACTAGCACTAGGCAATGTAACAGTTATAAAGCTTAAAAACAATAGATCTGTCTTTAATGCCATGAAATTGCAACTATAACCACTAGATGGCAGTAGAAGACCACTAATGGCTCATTGAAATGAGTAGAACAGTGTTTTCATGGTTTGTTTTCAATTAATTTCAATTCATGCATAGACTAAATCACTGTCATAACATTTCAAGTCACGTTTAGTCAAAGTTTAACACTTCATTTATACAGATGTATCATATTTGACAGTAATACAAGATTATGATTACAGCGAAACCTGAAAATGATGTATAAAATCTTAAAAAGACAAGACTTGAACTAAACATTTTGTCACCTACCATTTATTACACAAATCTCTTATGTGCAACAAAATGTGTGTGTGTGTGTGTGTAGTAATGCTTAATGAACATTAATATAACAGTTTAACTATTTAATTTCTGTGTTTGTGTGTTTGTGAGCGTTTTCTCCATCATGGATGTGTTTTAGTGTGTGTTTAGCCATAAATTTTGGGTTGGACTACATCTTAACTCCAGACAGCCTTATTTGCTCGAACCCCGGTAATTGCTGCTTGCAGCTATATTTAGGGGTTCGAGCGCGTAGCGCTGAAACCCTATTGTAATTGTTAAGATTTTTTTTATTATTATTATTATTCCGCGCTAAAACTGATCGTGCAGCCCAAACCGTAAGGCCTAGAGAGCTGAAACTTGGTCAGAAGGTAGTAGTCCTCCTCGCTACTCAGGCGCAAAGAACCGGCCCAATCGGCCTAAAGGTGGCGCTACAGCGCAAAAAACTAACTTTTTTTACATTTTTGGCCCTAGCTCGTACATTTTTAGTCGTAGACTCAAAAACTTTACATCGGTGCGATCCTTGGGTCAATACGCACAAAAGTGTACTGGCGCAGATTTTTCGTGCGAAGCCCGGTTTTTCCGCAAAATGGCGTTATGTTCGAAACCTACTTTTGCGAACTAGTCCTAGGTTTTTCGATGGATCGGAACCAAACCACTGCTGAAATATTCTCTGGACAGTGAATATCAATAATTATCAAAAAAAAGTTGAAATTTTGACTCACGGTCGAATAGGAATGCCAAAACGTTCTATGCTAAAGTTAGCAAATTCTTACATTTGGCTATAACTTTTGAATGGAATGAGATATCTTCACCAAACTCAGTACACATGTGTATAAGCTCAATCTTTGGTCAAATAACAAAAATTGCACAGCTCTGCCACTTGGGGGCGCTATAAGGTGGAAAAAACATAAAAATGACTATAGCTATGCAATCGTTGGTCTGATCGACCTGAAAATTGGTATGCAGTGTGTCTGTCCAATGTGTCATAAGGGTCTATGAGGACATTGGCGTATCTCAAAAAACATGGCCGCCATTGGCCAATGAAGTTTGACCACCTATTAGACAAGGTTAACAGAGGCCGATCGGAACGAAACTCACTGGGCATATTCGACTCATGGCCCTAAAGGTCTGTAAGAATTTTGAAAGAAATCGGCCACTAGTTGGCACTAACGAGTTTTTTGCCTCTCTAACGTGCCTCACTCACGTGGTGTTTCACACATCCACACAATATGCATATCATTTGATAGATCTCCTCATGATGAACAACTTTGCCTCAAGAACCATTGCTGTCAATCAAACCGTTCATTAATTATTCACAAATATGTGCAGAACCTACTTTTGCGAACTAGTCCTAGGTTTTTTGCTCAATCTCGATCAAACCACTGCAGCGCAGTTCTCCAGACTCTCTAGATCAATAATTATCAAAAAAATGTGGAATTTTGTCCTTTGGTTAGCTATAACGGGGTCATTTAGAAAAAGGGCGTGGCCACATATACCCAAAAGCCTATAAAACCTAAACAAAAACTCAAAACTTTACAAAAGTTGGAGAAAACATGTGTCAGATGACTCTTAAGAAGCATGTAAAATTTCATCGAGATCGGACCATAGGTGGCGCTATGACAGTTAAAAAGGTTTCAACAACACGAAATTTCAAAAGTAAATTGCCTTAAATTGCTATAACATGCTCATATAATCACAGAAAAACTAGAACTTCATACCATATGATAGAGCTCCTCATGCTGAGCAACTTTGCCTCAAGAGCCATTGCTGTCAATCAAGTCGTTTATTACATAGTTACAAATATGTGAAAAACCTACTTTTGCAAACTAGTCCTAGGTTATTCACTCAATCTCGTTCAAACCGCTGCAGCACAGTTCTCCAGACTCCCTAGATCAATAATTATCAAAAAAAAAAGTTAAACTTTTGACTCACAGTGGCAAAGGGGCGCCAAAACGTCCAAAAGAGGCGGGGCCACTGTTAGTAAAAAGGCTATAACTTTGGAACAGAATGACAAATCATCACCAAACTCAGCACACATATGTAAAAGCTCAGCCTTTGGTCAAATCCAGAAAATTGTGGAGCTTGACCACTTGGTGGCGCTATAATAGAGAAAAAATATAAAAATGGCTATAACTTCGCAACCGTCAGACCAATCAACCTGAAAATTGGTATGCAGTGTCTCTGTCCAATGTGCCATAAGGGTCTATAAGGACATTGGTGTATCTCAAAAAACATGGCCGCCATCGACCAATGAATTTTGAGCACCTATTAGACAAGGTTAACGGAGGCCGAACGGAACGAAACTCACTGGGCATATTCGACTCATGGCCGTAAAGGTCTGTAAGAATTTTGAAAGAAATCGGCCACTAGTTGGCACTAATGAGTTCTATGTCTCTGTAATCACGTGGTGTTTCACAAATCCACACAGTATGCATATCATTTGATAGATCTCCTCATGATGAACAACTTTGCCTCAAGAAGCCTTGCTGTCAATCAAATCGTTCATTAAATATTCACAAATATGTCAAAAACCTACTTTTGCGAACTAGTCCTAGGTTTTTCGCTCAATCTTGATCAAACCACTGCAGTCATATTCTCTGGACTCTCTAGATCAATAATTATCAAAAAAAATGTTGAATTTTGTCCTTCTGTTAGCTATAACGGGGTCATTTACAATAGGGGCTTGGCCACATATACCTAAAAGCTTATAAAACCAAAACGAAAACTCAAAACGTTAAGGAAATTGGTGAGCACATGTGTCAGATGATTCTTAACAAGCATGCAATGTTTCGTTAAGATCGGACCATAGGTGGCACTATAACAGTTAAAAAGGCTTCAAAAACACAAGCTGTGTATGGTAAATGGCTTCAAATGGCTAAATAAATGCTCATCTATTCACACAAAAACTACATCTTCCTATCATTTGATAGATCTCCTAATGATGAACAACTTTGACTCTTGGACCATTAATGTCAATCCAACTGTTCTTTAAATATTTCATATAATTTAAAAAAACCTACTTTTGTGAACTAGTTCTAGGTGTTTAACTCAAAATCAATAAATCCACTGCAGTAAAATTGCCGGGACTCTCTAGATAAACATTTATCCAAAAAAAAAAAAAAAAAAAAGTTTAACATTTGCATTTAGATTGAGAATCCTAGTTGTTTTTTATAAATGGGAGATTACGATTCTCTCATGATTCTGGAGAAAAAAAGATTAAAAAAACTAAACAAAATAACAATTTACTAGTGGTTCTGACAAACTGTTAATTGCTTAAGTCTTTTAAAAACATATATTCATTTAAACAAAATAATAAAAAAAAACATTCAATAAAGGAGACAGTGTGTCACTTCATTAAGACTTGTTTGACTATTGAAATCTCCTGAATGAATGATTTAATGACATACTTTTTTTTTTTAAACGGGCAGTTGTCGCCACCTGCTGGCGGAAGAGCATAAGCGTTACAATAGATACATGTGTTAAAATACTTTCGTTTTCATCGCTACTGTAGACAAACTACAAACTACAAACTTTTATCCCAGTACTTTTATTATTTAAATATCTGTAACACAGAAATAATTATTATAATGTGGTTGAAAAGACTGTTTGTGTTGCTCTTTCTGGGTTCACATTTACTCCGACCTTCTGATTCACTAACATGAGCAGTGACAAAACCTGCTTCTCACGCTCCACTGACACTGGCGATGTGAAACAGTACTAATAGACATAGATAAATCGTTGTCATTTAGGAATAAGATCACGTGGGTGTTTGAATCAATACCTCGATATTTTAATATTTTGATAGTGCAGCTCTAATGTAAACATGGTAAAATGTTGTAGGAGGATACTGTCACAAGATCTCGCGAAATCCGACTGGTCTCGTCACATCCCTACCATTTAGATAATAAGATCATGATCTACTGTACCCGAGTCTATAAAGCCTAAAAGAAAAGAAAATTTCACAAACCTAAGTCAAATCATCATCATATGATTCTAAAAAAGCCTGCATTTTAAAGACATCAGACAAAAAAAGGCAATGTAACAGTTATAAAGCTCAAAAACTATGCATCGCTCTTTAAAATGTCATGAAATTACAACTATAACCACTAGATGGCAGTAGAAGACCACTAATGGCTCATTGAAATGAATAGTGCTATTCACAGATTTTCCATTCATTTCAATTCATGCAAAGACTAAAGCACTATATAACATTTCAAATCACATTTAGTCAAAGTTTAACACTTCATTTAAACACATATATCATATTTGACAATAATACAAGATTATGATTACAGTGAAACCTGAAAACTATATATAAAATCTTAAAAAGACTTGCACTAAACGTTTTGTCACCTACCATTTAATGCACAAATCTCTTATGTGCAACAAAATGTGTGTGTGTGTGTGTAATAATGCTTAATGAACTTTAATATAATAGTTTAACTATTTCATTTTCTGTGTTTGTGTGTTTGTGATCCATCATAGATGTGCTGTAGTGTTAGCCATATATTTTGGGTTGGACTGCATTTTAAAACCATAGCAACCATAGCATCGGATCATAGATGGTGCTATAACAGTTAAAAAGGCTTCAAAAACACAACATTTCTATTGTAATTGGCCTCGAATTGCTAAAAAATGCTCATTTTTTTCACACAAACACTAGATCTTCATACCATATGATAGATCTCCTCATTCTCAACAATTTTTTGTCTAAGACCATTGCTGTCAATCCAACTGTTCTTTAAATATGTTCTTTAAATCTACTGTACCCAAAAGCCTAACATTTTTAAAAGAAAGCTTGCGACGTCTCAAAACTGTGACAAAAATGACAAATCATCTCATTCTAAACAATTATGCAAAATTTAAGAGAGACTGGGCAAAAATAACACTATAATAGTTATGATGTTTAAAATCTCAGTGTTTGTATGAGACATTGCATGAAATTGCAATAATAACCACTAGATGTCAGTAGAAGACCACTAATGGGCTTATTCAGCTGAACACAACTGCTTTTAATAGGTTTGATGATCAATTAACACTTATAAAATCACTGTTATAACATTTAAAATCACATTTGGACAAAGCTTACAATTTTGTTCATACAGACATATCAGTTTTTTACAGTTATGCCACATTATGATTACAGTGAAATCTGAAAAAGACACAAACTGTTACAAAGAGAATACTTGCAAGTAAAAGTGTTGGCCCATATCATTTATTTCAAATATCTGTACAAGAAAATGTGTGTACATGTGTGTCTCTATGTGTGTAAACATGTTTATTCAGTATTAATATATTAGTTTAAACTTTTCGTTTCTGTGTGTGTATTTCTGTGAGCATATTCTCCATTTTGGATGTGTTTTACAGTCAGCCATGAATCCAGGTTGGCCTAGACCCTAAGAATACCACCTTAAAGACCTTAA
>VONZ01002402.1:0-52828 GCA_012976165.1 Labeo catla
TATATAACTGAATTAAAATGGGAAGTGCTGCCTTGGTAACAAGTATTTTTTGTACATCATTTTAAGTTAACTTTTATTTCAAGTAACAAAAATATTTTTATGGTTTTAATTTTAGTATATTTTTCGATTTAATTAACAGTAATAACCCTAATTCTTGCTAAAATATCAACATATTTAAAAAAATCACTCATATTGTGTGAATAGGAAATATGTTGACATTGGGAAGGAAAAAAAAATGAAATGAAAATTCTTACCTATGATTGAGAGAATTGCTCCCGCCATGAGAAATGCATAGATTGCGCTCATGATTCCTGCAATTGTAATCTGTGTGTCAGATTTCAATTTGAAGCACAAGATGAGGTAGATAGTAGGGGGCGCTATGGCCAAAACGAGGGCTACATTTTTATCCATCTTAAAGATGAACACAAAGCTTCCTGCAAAAAAAAAAAACACTTTATTAGAAATTTTGGACAAATGATAGTCTCTCTTTTGGCATTTTGCAAAAACAGGACAATAAATCTAGTGAACGCTGTTCTTTAAACTTTTTTTTTTGTGCAAAACTGTACCCGATATCATGAGACAGACAGTGGCAGGGCCCAGGATGGAAGCTGCCATGCTGATAATCTGGTACAAGATGTAAGGTTTTGAGATAGAGCTGTTCTTCTGAGAGGTCAGTTCTCCTGAGCCCAAGAGGTCGATGGTGTTGGCCATGGTAGAGGGTCCCCAGCGTCTGCGCTGATTGTAGAACTCTTTAAAATCCTGTGGAGCGTTGGTGTAGGCATCAGACGCTGCATTGTACTCCACCCTCCACCCCTGCTGCAGCATCAGAGTGCACAACCAGCGGTCCTCACCTGACATTCGACCAAACAGAGAGTGAATTACTTCAGTCTAGGTTGAACTGATATTATTTGTCAGTGGTTCTGCTTCAAGCAGACCTTGATCATACTGGACGTGGTGGCTGGCTTCAGTGGGTTTGGTTGTGTATCTCTTCATGACGTTGTCGTCCATGAGTGCAGCTCCTCTGAAAAGACTGAAACATCCAGGGCTGCACAGTACACAGCCGAACACGTGCTCTGCAGTCTTTTGTAGCCAGTGGCCTACCGCATATTCAAACTTCTGATACCACACCATGGGCCCTTCAAACATAGTGAAGAAATGATCTCATTAGTACATTTTTCACCTTTATGATAAGTAGTCATCAGTGCATATGTAAAATAGATCTTTTCTCTACTTCTAGAGAAGTGGTTCTCAGATTTTACAATGTTAGTTTAGCAAAATAGTTATATATTGTTTTGGCTAAATCATGGCAGGTTTTATTCATTCGTGTCTTGTTTAATAATGGGAACGAAATAATACAATGTGCTCACGTTTTCATTAAAATTAAGGAATGAATTAAAAAATGTTCAACAATTTCTTAATTCGGGCATGTTACTCAGGAGTAGCCTTCTGTAGTTCAGGACAGATAACAAAGTACGTCTGTGACGTAGAAATTGTAACATTTATTGTGGGATTTATTAAATGTAAATTTCAAACATTTGTATTTGTGACAAATATCAAGTAATGTGACACTGCATATCCGCAGATTCCGCACTGAATATGCTTTCATTTTAATGCTCCAACATAAAGTAAACCACCTTTATTTTATGGTAATGTAACATTTATTCAATAATAAAAATCATACTGCAGACCTGTTCAATTTGTATACAGTGTATTGTGTAACAGAGTAAAGTGCAGGCTCACTGTCATTTAGCTACTGTATGCTGATTGAGTTTGTTCTGAGTAACAAATACACTAAAGTACTACATTTGCTTCTGTGAATATGAATTATTTATAGTTTATCTTAGAATATAGACCAACCGCAACCAATTTATCCACTACCGCAGCCACAATCGAGCCTATCGGCAGAGTGCAAAACATGAGGAAATGAGCTCCAACGTGTTCACGTTCCAACTTTTCAAAGTCTGTGGTTAAAGTGCCACTTAACGGTAAAAGGCAGCAAGTACACATTTCAAATCATTATTATTGCTGCTCTTCAAAGATAATGTCAAGTTACGTTAATGTATTTGCACCAAAAAATGATAAGGATTTATGCTGATATCGTCCAAAACCACACTTTGCCAGGGGTATTTCCAAACTTTTTTTCAAGGCAGTGTATCTATAGAAAGCTTGAAACTATTATTTAATGAAATAAAACAAATCGAAAACAAAAACTGTAATTTGTAAAGATGCATTTCTCTAAAGGCGCGTCCAAAGAGGAGATGGCGAGTCAGGATCAGCAACTTCATCCTTGTGACACTGACTCAGAAAACACTAGTTTATTAATAAGTAATTCAAATATCTTCTTACTATTTCCCCCAACACATTCATTGTAATTACTTTTGCTGATGCTTTGTGGCAAGTTTTAGCCTATTGCGTGCGCTTGAACGCGGATCTCTTCCAGATGATTTGCTGCTGCTGCTGGCTAAGACAGTAAGCGCATTCCAAGCCGATTTTGAAAGTGAAAGTGAAGTCTCATGTTGTTTCCACCAGCGCGGAATTTTTTTCATCACCATAATTGCATGTAGGAGTCTAACACGTAAAATGTACAATCTTACAGACTTTATATGTAGTACAATAACAAGACTTTGGTAAATCTCCTTATTACGACATAACTGAGTGGAAAAAATAATGTGTGTGGCAGCGATGCGTCACCGTAAATAAATACTGTGCAACCTTTTAACTAGTATGAAGGAAGTTTTTTTTTTTTTTTTTAAAGTCATCTACAAGAGAGGTCCACAACCACCGGGTCGCGACCCACTACCAGGCCATGGAAGAATTGCTACTGGGTCGCAAGAACGTTCTTGAGAAAATGTGTATAAATATGATGCTATTATTTATTGTGCATAAACGATTGTTATAATTATTTAATATTTTCGTTGTATGCGATTGATATGGAGTAGCAATTTGACTATTTCTTGTTAAATTAAATAAAAGACTGCTCTGATCTGCCCTTTATCCTATTAGGGCTTAAACGGATCACAGTTTATTTATTTAAAAACAATGGAATGACCAAATAATCCAAAACGATAAAATTATCAAATAGCAATCTTTTATACTTAATATCTATCCCAACCTGTGCCTGTTGGATGAATCCTGCCACAGGCAGCCCCAACCTCTGGGTAGAGTTTAAGTCTGTCAATTAGCAGCATGACTGCAGCTGGCTGGAAATCAGTATCCCCATCCAGGGCCAAGACATATGTATTCTCACTCTCTTTCTAAGGAGCATTGAAAACATAGTATCAGCCAGGCTCTTCATATTTTACTATATTACGTTCTAGAAAAAACAGTAATGAAGTCTCAAGTCAAGCCACCAACCTTCAGTCTCTTCTTGAGGGTATCCAGTTCTTTACTGTCCTCAGACTCTTTGAAGTACTGTCTGTTAAGTCTCCAGCCAAGAATGTAATACATGTACATTATCTGCGAACCCAGATGATTAGTGAATTTTTGGGTACAAAACATCTGTAGTGATGTTTTAACTGGATCTTTAATGAATACCTGAGACCATCTTTTTTTGTGACGGATTAGTGTCTTGTCTTTGAGGTGAACCATCATCAAATTGCCATTAGGGAGGGTGTATTCCAGCCGACCCCCATAAGGGGTGTTTATGATCTTCTGGGGTGGTGGTGCTGCCTTCGGCTTGAAAATGCATGGATCCTCTTCACTGAAAATGCTAATGTAAGTGCAGAATTGGTAGATTAGTTTTTGCACATAAGTGCTCAGTAAAAACAGATTTAATTAGGGAAGATTCTTACATGTATACTTCTTTAATTACATCCACAAGAATTTCAGCATACTCATTTGCATGTCTTCTATTATCAACATTCTTGAAAGCGTCATCAAAATAAATATGGAATTCAAACTCGACATCATTCTTAACATAACTCTGTTCCATGGTCTTCGGCCTATATTTATCGAGCCTGGGAGTAAAAGAAATAGTATTGCAATTACAATTCAACTGATATTGTTGAATTGTTAACTGATATTAACAAGTTGAGTAAGTGTAGTCTATATTTACCTGAACATAGAGATGATTATCTTCATCATTTCATCATAGGTCTCGTGCCACATTGTGGCACAAAGAAACACTTTGACGGTTTCTTTTGGACTGAGGAGTAAATGAAATATTTATAAAGTGATTTCATATTAAGAAGAAAAGAAAAGAAAATTTGGTCTTTCTCAGTTACTGGTTTTGGAAGAATCAGATGTGAGATAATTTAGTTCACAAGGAAATACTTTTGAAATAGGTTTTTATTGCAGACCTATTTTACTGCAGGTACGTGTGCACAGTTTGAGATGATGAAACACTTTTAAAACTCTTATTCCACAGGGGATACATTTGAAATTACAGGAGTATGTTTCTCAGATGAAACATCAAAGAAGTGGGACAAGAAGTGGACAACAAAACCTCCATTTGCTCTCCTTTTAATCTCACTAACTTCTTGGGGAAAGAGCTAATACATTAAACTGATCTTATTTGTTATTTGTGAACACATTTACTGTGCATAATGCTTTGATTTAGAGAGACTCCAATAAGACAATAAATAAATATATATAAGACAACAGACAATAAATTCATTATATCATATTTAATTATTAGTGTTTTTAAAGATGACAACAAAGAAATGTAAATGGTAATAAATGGTCATTCTTGCATTTATATTTTGATATTTTAAATAGATAAAATTTAAAAATATAAATGTAAAAAAAAATTACAATTCAGCATTAAATATTCAATTCTAATTCAGATAATAAAAAAATCTCTAATATTGGCTGATACAGTATCTCACAAAAGTGAGTACACCCCTCACATTTCAGCAACGTTTTTAGTATATCTTCTTAAGAAACAATACTATAGAAATGACACTTGGATATATCTTAGAGTAGTCAATGTGCAGCTTGTATAGCAGTGTATATTTACTGTCCCCTGAAAATAACTCAACATACAGCCATTATTGTCAAAACAGCTGGCAACAAAAGTGAGTACACTCTAAGTGATAACAGCACTATGTCATTTAACCATGCAAAGCCACATGTCCTATTCATCATGTTAATGTTTTTGTCTGCTTGACAGGACCATACAAAGTTGTGTATCTTGTATTAGAGAAGTTGAAATTTGGTGCTTTGAGTACAATTCTCTCATACTGACCACTGGATGTTCAACAAGGCACCTCATAACAAAGAACTCTCTGAAGATCTGAGAATTAGAATTGTTGCTCTCCACAAAGATGGCCTAGGCTATAAGAGGTTCAGTAACAACCTGAAACAGAGGCTTTCCAAGACGGGTTTCATTCGGAATAGGCCTCGCAAGGGTCGATCAACGAAGTTGAGTACAGAACCTGGCTTCAAAATACAGATGCATGAGTGCTGCCAGCATTGCTTTAGAGGTTGCAGAAGTAAAAGGTCAGCTTGTCAGTGCTCAGACCATACGCTGCACACCGCAACAAGTCGGTTTGCATTGGCGTCATCCGAGAAGGAAGCCTCTTCTGAAGCTGGCTTACAAGAAAGCCCGCATGAGTGTTGCTGGTACTGGGGAGCTGCGGTTCATTGAGGGAAACATGGATTCCATTATGTACTGTACATTTCTGAAGCTTCCCTTCAGAAACTGGGCAGAATGGCAGTTTTCCAACATGATACTGACCCCAAACACACCACCAAGATGACAACTGCCTTGCTAAAGGAGGTGTAGGTGAAGGTGATCTGACCTTAACCCTGTTGAGCACCTATGGGGCAACCTCAAGCGGAAGGTGGAGAAGCACTATGTGTCTAACATCCAGCAGCTCCATGATGTCATTATAGAGGATTTGAAGAGGATCCCAGCAACAACCTGTGCAGCTCTGGTGAATTCCATGCCCAGAATGATTAAGGCAGTGCTAGATAACAATGGTTTGACACAAAATATTGACACTTTGGACACAGTTTTGACAAGTTCACTTAGGGTGTACTCACTTTTGTTTCCAGCTGTTTTGACAATAATGGCTGTATGTTGAGTTATTTTTGGGGACAGTAAAAATACACTGCTATACAAGCTGCACATTGACTACTCTAAAATATATCCAAGTTTCATTTCTGTAGTATTGTCCCTTGAGAAGATATGTGACCCTGGACCACAAAACCAGTCATAAGGGTAAATTTTCTGAAATTAACAAACAATCTGAAAGCTGAATGAATAAGCTTTCCATTGATGTCTGGTTTGTTATGATAGGAAAATATTCTGCCGCTATACAATTATTTGAAAATCTGGAATCTGAGGGTGCAAAAAAATCGTCTCAGGTTACGTATGTAACCCCGGTTCACCGAGGGAACGAGACGCCGTGTCGAAACGCTATGGGAACGCCTTCAGCGTGATCGCGCTCTGAATCACGTGTGTAATCAGACCAATGGAAGACCAAGACGTCATAGGCGGGTGACATCACTGACGTCATAAAAAGCATAAAAGCACGTGCGCCAGAACGAGCGTCAGCTTCCAAGGAGAGAAGCAGTGCTCGCAGGGACGCAGGAGGATGCTACGAGGAGCGGTGCCGTTCCCTCGGGGAACCGGGGTTACATACGTAACCTGAGACGTTCCCCTTCAGGAACTTGAGCCGCGTCGAAACGCTATGGGAATGAGATGCCCACACCACCAGACCCCAGTCCCTGCCTAGAAAGTGCTAGGGCGAAGGACAGAGGAACCAGGAGAGACCTGCAAGTCGAGGTCATAAAATCTTACAAAAGTAAGGGGCGTGGACCATCCCGCAGCGTCACAAATATCCTGCATGGAGACTCCAGCAAGAAAAGCCTTGGAGGCAGCCATGCTCCGGGTAGAATGAGCTTTGATCCCTAAAGGAGGAGGGAGGTCAGATGACTCATAGGCTACACAAATAGCGTCCACAATCCAGCGGCTTAAGGTCTGCTTGGAAGCAGGGAGGCCTTTTTTAGGAGGGCCATAGCAGACAAAAAGTTGATCTGACTTTCTCCACCTGGCAGCTCTGTGGACGTATGTGTCCAGTGCTCGCACCGGACACATACAGTTAAGCTTCTGCTGGTCAGGATCCCGATTGGGAGGAGGACAGAAGGCCTGCAGTACGACAGGCCATGGTGTCGAGGAGGGGACTTTAGAAACATAACCAGGGTAAAGGAAGGCCTTAGATAGGCCTGGCGCAAATTCCAGAAAGGAAGGGGCCACAGAAAGGGCCTGTAGGTCCCCAACTCTCTTTAGGGAGGAAAGGGCAAGAAGAAGGACAGTTTTAATAGAGAGAAATCTGTTAGAAATTTCCTCAACAGGCTCGAAAGGAGGCCTACAGAGAGCCTCTAACACCACAGACAGGTCCCAAGTAGGGACTCGAGGTCGTACCGGAGGCCTCAGCCTCAGTGCACCGTGGAGGAAACGTGTAACAAGGGGGTTCTTACCCACTGAAAGACCACCAAGAGGGGCGTGGTAGGCCGCAATGGCCGCCACGTAGACCTTCAAGGTGGAGTGGGTTAACCCTGCGGATAGCCGATCCTGCAGGAACTCCAGCACTGAGCCAACTGGGCAGTTAACTGGGTCTTGCTGGTGGCGTCCGCACCAAGAAGTGAAAAGCTTCCACTTCAAGGCGTACAGTTTCCTCGTAGAGGGAGCTCTAGATTGGAGGATGGTCTCAACAAACCTCGGTTGAGAGACCGGAAGGTAAGAGGTGCGCCCCCTCAGAGGCCACATCCAAAGCTTCCACAGCTCCGGCCGGGGGTGAAGAATGGAACCCCCTGCCTTTGAGAGGAGATCTCTCCTGACGGGAATCTCCCAGGGAGAGCCGTCGAGGAGAGAAATCAGGTCCGAGAACCACACTCGGCCCGGCCAGAACGGGGCTACTAAAAGGAGGGACACCCCATCCCGGCGCACTCTCTCTAGAACTCCCGGGAGCAGAGCAATCGGGGGAGGTTGAGATGCCCAGGTACATAAACTGCTCTCAGCGAGAGGAGTTTGCCCTGGGACCACACAAGGATCTGGTGCACCAGCTTGTACAAGGGGCGCGAACGCAGACCTCCCTGGTGGTTGATGTAAGAGACTACCGCTGTGTTGTCAGTGCGGACCAACACATGGCGGTCTCTCAGGTCTGGGAGGAAGTGTTTCAGAGCTAGAAACACGGCCAGCATCTCCAGGCAATTTATGTGCCACGTGAGATGGTGACCGCTCCACAGACCGCGGGCAGGGTGGCCGTTCATGACCGCTCCCCAACCGGTGAGATGCGTCCGTCGCTAGCGTTACGCGGCGACAAGGAGCTCCCAGCACCAGGCCCTGAGACAAGAACCAGGGTCTCCTCCACATGTCTAAGGCACGTAGGCATCGCCGCGTCACCTTGATCATGCGGAGTGGGTTTCCCCTCGGGGAGAACCCCCTGGTCTTGAGCCACCACTGTAGGGGTCTCATGTACAGCAGGCCAAAAGGTATCACGTTGGACGCAGCTGCCATGAGACCCAGCAGTCGTTGAAACTGCTTGACAGTGAGTGACCGGCCCTCTTTCACTCTCGCGACTGCAGTGGTCCTCTGTAATGGAAAAAGCACACTTTTCTTGGTGTTCAGTCTCAACCCCAGCTCTTTCATGTGAGCGAGCACAACATCTCGATGCTGAGTCGCCACCTGCTCCGACTGGGCCAGGATCAGCCAGTCGTCGATGTAATTGAGTATGCGGATGCCCTGGAGTCGCAAAGGAGCCAGAGCTGCATCCACACACTTCGTGAAAGTGCGGGGGGAGAGTGCTAGGCCGAACGGAAGAACCCGATATTGGTAAGCTTCGCCCCTGAAAGCAAACCTCAGGAACTTCCTATCTTGGAGAAGGATGGAGACGTGAAAGTATGCGTCTTTTAGATCTATCGTGACAAACCAGTCCTCGGACCTGATCTGAGACAGGACCTGTTTGATGGTGAGCATCTTGAACTTCAGTCGCATGACTGAGCAGCTCAGAAGACGCAGATCTAAAATAGGATGCAGGCCCCCATCCTTCTTTGTAACAATGAAGTACCGGCTGTAGAACCCGGACTCTCTGTCGTGAGGAGGGACCACCTCGATGGCCTCCTTCCTCAGGAGAGTGGCTACTTCCTGTTCCATTACCAGACCCTGCTCGGGGCCCACCAGCGTTGGAGAGACCCCGTTGAACGGCGGAGGTGGAGCACCGAACTGAATGCGATAGCCTCGCTCTACAGTGTGCAGGACCCAAGCAGACACATTGGGCAGTAGTTTCCACGCTGCCAAATGATCTACTAAGGGAACCAGTCTCTCAAGACTGGCCTCTGGTGTTGTGTGGGCCACTAGAACGGTGTCCTATAACGGTTCCCCGGCAGGAAGCACCTGAACTAGCGGCCCCAGAGACCCCCACAGGGGTGGCGAGCTCCCCAGCTCCGCTACGTCGCCAGGCGGAAGAGACTGGGGTGAATGCTCGCTGGAGACCGCTGCACCCTGAAGCACCGGCAGGGTTGGCAGAACGGCCTCCCGAGAGCACAGGAAAGAGACGGACACCGAATAATGCGGTGTGCCCCACCTCTCCCCGGATGGGGCTGCCCTCGGCGGTCCTGAACCGTCAGGACCGCTTCGTCAAGGACTTCTTTGACTGAAGCACGACCCTCAGGTCGGGCTTAGCCTGGGAAGCCCTCAACCTAGAGCGTTTGACCACTCGATCTCGTTGGGGAGGAGTGCGAGTGGCCACGCTCTGTTTCTGTGTTTCCCTATAAGAGGAGCTGGTAGATGGCTGGGGCTGCTCCAGCCCAGCAACCCCGTGAGCTGGATGGCGGCGAGGGAGGAACCGCTGGAACGCCGCCGCTTGCTTACGAGCCACCTGGTATCTGTCGACGACGGAATTGACGGCGTCACCGAACAGACCAGAAGGCGAAAGCGGGGCGTCCAGAAGGAAGACCCTGTCCTTCTCTTTCATATCGGACAGGGTCAACCAGAGATGTCTCTCCGCGGCCACAAGGGCTGCCATAGACCGCCCAATAGCACGGGCGGTCTCCTTGGTGGCACGGAGAGACAAATCGGCGGTCCTCCTGAGCTCAGAGATATCACTGATCTTTGATCTCTTCGCCTTCGTCTAGCTCTTTGAGCAGGTCAGCCTGGTACGCCTGTAACACCGACATGGTGTGCAGACACGCACCAGCCTTACCCGCAGCCGTATACCCCTTGCCCACCAACGCTGAGGTGACTCGCAGCGGCTTGGCGGGCAAGACCGGAGCGTTCAGAGTCGATGCCGACTCGGGGGACAGATAGCTCGCAAGCGTCTGTTCCACCCGGGGCATCGCTCTATACCCACGCTCATCCAGCCCCGCCACGTAACTGTAGTTATAGGAAGCGGGGATGAACAAGTGGGACGAGAAGGGCGAATTCCACAATCTCGACACCTCGGTGTGGAGATCGGGAAAGAAGGGAAGGCTCCGGCGTGCTGGAGGTGGTCGAGACCGCAGAAATCTCTCGTCCAACTTGCTTTTTTGCGGTTCGACCTGGCCACCACCCGAGTCACCACCTCCAACAGCTCCTCATATTGGGGAAACTGAGGTGCTGACACCTCGTCGACGCTCACAACATCAACCTCCTCGGAGGAAGATATGTAAGTGTCGAGCCGTCCGCCGGGTTGAAAGCCCACTCTGCGGGTTCTTCCGGAGGGCACGACCACATATCTTCAGCGGATCTGGCGGGTGAGGCAGGAGATGGGGGTCACCCGTCTCCATACCCTCCACCAGATCCAGTTGCGAACCCCATGAGTGCAGTCGCTGCTCCGCCTCGGCGGAAGCGGGACCAGACCCGCAAGGAACGCTGGTGAAGGCTCCCTCCTTGAAGAGAGCCTTCCGGGAGCGGAGCGTACGCAGAGGGAGATGCTCGCAGTGCGGGCAGTCGGCCCCCTCGAGAGCCGCCGCTGCGTGCTCCTCTCCCAAGCAAGCCACGCATAGAGCGTGTGTATCCCCGCTCGTGATGTAACGAGAGCAGGGAGGAACACACACTCTAAAACCTGGCTTGCTAACATGCTTGGTCTTTTCTGCTTTCTTAGACATTGTACTCAAAAAGAAAGTGGTGCAAACTAGCAACCAAACAAGTACAACAAGACAAACACACAGAGCACTGCTGAAAGACAGAAGCTGACGCTCGTTCTGGCGCACGTGCTTTTATGCTTCCTGGTCAGTGACGTCACCCACCTATGACGTCTCGGTCTTCCATTGGTCTGATTACACACGTGATTCAGAGCGTGGTCACGCTGAAGGCGTTCCCATAGCGTTTCGATGCGGTTCAAGTTCCTGAAGGGGAACTAAATATTTAAAAAAAAATCACCTTTAAAGTTGTCCAAATGAAGTTCTTAACAAAGCATATTACTAATCAAAAACTAAGTTTTGATAGATTTACAGCAGGAAATTTACAAAATATCTTCATGGAACATGATATTTACTTAATTTCCTAATGATTTTTGGCATAAAATAAGAATCTAAAATTTTGACCCATACAATGTATTTTTGGCTATTGCTACAAATATACCCCAGCAACTTAAGACTTAAGAAAGGTTTTATGGTCCAGGGTCACATATGAAGTGTTCAGATGCAAAACCAGCTAAAAGCCATCTCGGTCAAAAATGAGATAATGATACTGAGTGAATGCTCTCAACACATATTATACGTCCATCAAATACTTTTTCTTCAAACTTGCTAAAATACCAGCCTCAGCCCAATCAGAAGTACCGGTACTTGCATAGAAATCTATACATCTGAGCCTGATAAAAATGCATTTTTTAAAGAAAGACATCAGATGGATTTAGCTGGTTTTACATCTGAACTCTTCATATACTAAAATGATTGCTGAAATGTGAGGTGTGTACTCACTTTTGTGAGATACTGTATATTACTGATACATGCAACTATACTAAAAAAGTTAAAACACTTACCTCAGATTCTTGATTTTCTTTCTGATTTCAAAACGGGCGTTCAGCAACATGGACTGTTCCATAAACGCTCCTTCATATGTGCGTCGCACAAACAGATCTTGTGTTCTTTCTATTCGATGGATCTTCAGGTACCAGACGTAAACTGTACTGAGCACGAGTCCCAACCACCAGCTCAGAGCAGAGCAGCCCAAACAGGCCAGTCCTCCTATCTTCATGTGCACCAGAATGTCCCTGGCATTCAGAGTTCTTATAGCATCATTCAACATCAAACGCAACCATTCGTCAATGGATTCTGGCTTAAAGTTCTCAAGACAGGTAAAGTTTTGATTAGACTCTGGAAGCCTGACCATAACTGGAACCAAAAATACAGCCAAAACGGTGATTGAGGCCATGTACATGGGCAAGATGAAGCAGCGGCGCAGGGCATGCATCTTACACGCCACAACTGCAAACCAGCGGCACAAGGCAGAGGATATAATCTGGATTGCCACCAATGAAACAACAACTGTTTCAAAGACAAGTTTGACTGATTTCCATTCCTGACCTGACAGAGGAACATAAGCGGCAACCACAGCTGATGTAACCAGGATTCTTATCAAACTGGAAATGATGCAGACCACATTACGGGACTGAGCTATGTCTCTGGAAATGTCCTCTAGAAATGACCCAGCGAAAAGCGTGCTGTAGTTCTCCCACCAGTTCACAGAAACACAGATGGCCCCCACAATGGCAAGGCCAACTGATATTTTTATCTCCAAGGAACTTTCGAATACCAAATAATTGATCACAAAGAGCACAAAACCTGTGATGATTAAGACAATGGAGCATAAAGGGGGGATTATAAAACGCTTCCTCTCTTTGGCAAGGCACTGAGCGACCACCTGGAACACTGCGGACAGGATGCTCACACTGTTTAGGATCATCACGTTAGTGACGATGTCAAAGTGTGGCATGGCTACTATTGTAAGAATTGCAGCACCCAGTGCTACCAGGAACTCAACACACAGAACCTATAGGAAAGTCAAATCAAAGTAAGAAAGGTTAAGGCCATCATAAAGAGGTTCTGTGCTGCTGCACTGAAAAAATGGATGTAAAAACAATTTTCACTTAGAAATTGCTAGTAATTATCACTACAATACAGAGAAATTGCAAGTAACACATTGAATTAAACATCAAATTTTGAAGTAGAAAAACATATTCTTTGTTTTATTTACAACTTAAAAAAAAACAAAAAAAACAATTAGCCTGTTCACATCTGTTCATTAATACTTATGTTTGCTTACCAAAAGAAGAGATTTTTTCGAGGGCATGGTTCCACTCTTGAAAATGAACTTCCATGTGCTCTTTAGCAGAAGGAGAACACTCGGCCCAACCAGAACGAAGCCAATGCAAATTAGGACAGTTGGTTTTTGTTCTGAACACACAATCTCAGTTTGATTGTTCCCAAATGTTATCAAAAGCAGAAATGATGTCTGTAAAGACAAATAAAAAGAGAAACTTCAATCTAACAGTCTTTTTTGTAATATTCAATAGCTAAGAAGACAATGAAAAGTGGAAAATAAAAATTTACTGTTAACTTACTCACCCTCAGGACACCTAAGACTTTTTTCAGTAGAACAGTAAAGAAGATTTTAAGGTGAAAACATTCATAAAAAGCTTGTCAATGGTTTTTGCCAATTACAAAAAAAGCATATCAAGGAACGCAAAATTATTAAAGGGGTCATAACATGAGAAATCAAATTTGACTTGATCTTTTGGCATATAAGAGGTCTTTGTACCTTTAAAACATCCTGCAAGTTTCATAGCTTAAAACGTCCTCCTCATTATAAACAAGCCTTTTTGGAGCTTGATTAAATAAATGCTTTGTTTTGGATCCAATGGGAAAAGGTGACATCACCTAGGCACAGTTGTTTGCATAAACACCGCCTTCAGAGCAAGACATCGATAAATAGTCTTCTTCTCACCACAGCTAACACTCGCGGCTAACACTTGATCACGCTGAATGGGAGTGTCGCGTCGCGTCAAAAGCAAATAGAAATTACAATCACTGCCTCTATCTTGTCTACACTAGATACAGTATACAGATGCGCGTTCGCTTTCTGACACAGTCCATGAGCTTGAGTCTCTTGTCAGGACAAATGGAGTGAATAAACGTTCGCTTTGACGCGTTTGGTTTAAACAGCTTGTTTTCAACTTTGTAGAGATATCAGAAGGATCCCAGCATAAGGAACAAGTGGATAGTTTATTTTTAATGTTGTTCTGGATCATGTGAGAGGATTGATCAGAGAATTTTGTTTTGTAAATGAGGCAGTGTCATGAAACATTTTTTGAAATATTAAGCGGTACTAGATCTGACTGCAGCTGCATCACATTGTAAGTAAATGGTTTAATAATGCTTTGTCTGGAACTGACCGTTTTATTTTGATTATGTTGTCAAAACACACATGCAATAGTGAGAGGGCACTGATACTGTTTCCTATGCAATAACGTTAGCTAATTATAACAGTGGCCGATTACTGAGAAGCCTTAAAGGACATGCCCCTTAAAAACAGGACGTTTCCAAGAGAGGTTCAGAATGAGGGTTGAAAATAATCATTTTTTTCACGTATTTATTTGTTTTGGTTTTTTTGGTGCAAAAAAATGTATTAACATTGCAAGTAAACCTCAAGGAACATATTAAAATAATTTTAAAAAATCCATGTCCTGACCAGTTAAACTATGGCTTGTGATGATATAGTGAGGTGTTATGAAGTGAAATGATTGGTCTGTGCAAAAAATTTGCATTGAAATTTGCAGAACATTATTTACAACATTATTACCTGTAATCCATAGGTAGCCACTGGTATTAATTTTGTGTTTCTTGATATGCTTTTTTATCCTCTGCTTTTATTTTTTAAAAAAAATTTTTAATGCTTTTCTACTGAAGGAAAAAAGTTACCTACTTGTTGGATGACCCGAGGGTGAGAAATTAAGAAATTAATTTTTTTTTTTTTTTTGGATGAACTATTCCTTTGGGATGAACTGTTATCCCATCATCCATAAAATGATTAGCCAATGATAAATAAAGCATCTCACTTTACTGAGCAGCACAAGGATGAAGACAAGTACGCCAACAATGGCAGACGAGAACCATTTAAAACACTGCATTCTTTTCTTTGGCTTCTGCTCATCTTGAATGATTGGCACTTCTCTGCACACATCCCAAGATTCGCTGTTTTGGAAGAAAAAATGCAATAGCTTACTGGAAAAGTAAAAATTCACTTGACTGAGTAATGTTAAAGATGCTAATTGATAACTAAATAGTGAAATCATGCAAGAGAGGTTGTAGGAAAATATTTTTTATATTTATGAATACATATTTATCTGACTATATATGATACGTGGAGGTGGTGCAAAGGGACGGTTGATCTTTGCTCAATAAAGCTGGAATTGTGATATTTTCACTTGTAAATAAAGATAAAAAATGAAATAAATCATTGGTAATGTTATAGTAACAGGATAATAAAACAATATTTAATCTCGAATTATTCATTTTATAAATGTTTAATGTTACAGTGATTTGACCACTGTTATGGTGAAATATTGCAGTGACGGCACTGCTTTAAGTGTGCTTACATCTGTATCAGCAAGTATTTTAGATTAGCGCTACGAATGTTTATTTAAAGAGGTGTGTATTATGTGGTAAAAGAAAAGAACAAAAATGAAGAAAAAAGGTGAGTTATTGATAATAGAAAGTTTATGATATAGACCCAGTTGTAACATATTTTGGCACCATTGTCACATTAATGTCACAAACGAAAGGAAACATATTTAATAATTTGCTGATGCATTTCAGCAGATCATGCATACTTATTCGATATTCCCGTATAAAGAGCCCTGCTCAAGACATTCCGAAAATCATGTGCTTGAATTAAGAAATTAAATTAAATTTAAAAAATAATAGATACATTTTTATTAAATAGTTTCTTAGTATTAATTAAAACATGTTTAAATTATAATTAAACCATGTTTTAAATAATAATAAGAAAAAGAACTGACTTTTGATTAAAATAATTAAAACTGCAAGCAGCATTGAAAGGGCCCTCACACCCAGTCTCACTGCCGACAGGTAGCTTTAGGAAAACAGCAAACAGTGGGCAGTATGCTTTTAATAAAGTAAGTATAGGAGGAATATGTAAAAGCCATTTATATGTGCCAAACTTCCTGCTGCCAGCTGGTGGCGCTATGCCTATAACTGAATATTGGCATGTAGATGTGTTCAGGCCAGCACTTCTATCAAACATATGAAGTTTGGTGCAGATTGAATATGGTATGCTTGAGTTAGTGAGGATATGTAAGAGATTACATATCCTGCTGCCAACAGGTGGTGCTATAATTATATCTGAATATTGGCCTTTAGGTGTCTTCAGTCCAGGACTCAGACATTGCATGATTTAAGTGCAAAACAAGTCGTTTCCTGCTGTCAACAGGTGGCTTATGATTATATCTGAATATTGGCCTTTAGATGTGTGCAGGCCAGGACTCTTATTGAACGTGAAGTTTGGGGCAGATCGGACATTGTATGTTTAAGTTAGTGTAAAACAAGTCGTTTCCTGCTGCCAACAGGTGGCGCTATGATTATATCTAATTATATCTAGCCCCTCTCTTCTGTGGAGTGACGAGCCGTAATGTTTACCTTAGACTGATTTAGCCGCGTTTAGCCGCTTAACTTGCTAACTAGAACATTATTAAGAAAGGCGATTTGCAACAATGTATAAAAAAAAAAACCTTATACTCACTTCTGCTGTGGGTGAAGCTACATCCCGAATGATTTGCACGAACATAGACGCATCGTAGATCGGTGAATGTCGAGTGAATGGCGACTGTTATGTTCATCATTACATCCGACAGCTGAACACCTCAATCTCTAAATTGGAGACATTCTTGTCTTTCCCTGCACCGAAGTCAAGACAATGTCGGTCGGAGTCAGACTGTTTCAGCTCAGTGAAGGCGGGTCTAAGGTGAGACACTCAGGTCAATCAACTATCGTGGGAGCCATAGATAATTATGTTGGGAGCGGCCTCTGTCGGTTTGTCGTCACACTGACAAGAAGCTGAGAATGACCCGATTTGAAAAAGGGGATATTACTTTTAAAGATTAAAAAAATACCACTGGGTGGATTTTTATCATTGTAGGGTGGTTGTGTACACACACTGCCAACTCACATTAATGTTCAAACAACATGTAAAAGTGAGTTTTGTATCCAATGACCCCTTTAACCATATTAGTTAACATGAACAATAATTATGAAGCATTTACTAATGTTAATTAATATTATGTTGAAAAAGTATTAATACATTATTAAAATGTAAAAATATTTTAACATAGTTAAAACATAGTTTTTTTTACTGTGAATTAACATGAACATGAATATTTTTATAAACTAACATAAAAAATATTAATAAATGCTGTAAAAATGTTTTGTTCATTGTTAGTTCATGTTAACAAAAGAGCCCTTATTTTAAATTGTTACCAACACTTTTTATGATCTACATCCATTTTTAAATATTATTTTAATGATCTGCAAGCCTTTGTGAAATAATTATATACAAATTGAACTGAGCAGTAAAGGGTCAGACTTAAAAGATTTCTTATCCTATCAGTGAGAGAGTGCATGATTCTGTTGATAATTTTAAAAAATATTTTAATGCTTGATTAGCATTTCTACAATCATTATATAAAAGTATACTGACAATACAGTACATATCAACTGATTCTGTGAATTTATTGTTCTTTCTGATACACTGAGAACTGAACAAGTTTTGGGTTGAATGGTATATTATCCTATGACACCATCCAGCGGTCATCCTGGGTATTACAGTCTTCATCTATTTGTTAGATTTTCTGGCTTATTTGGTGGCCTCTGTACATTATTAATTTATCAAACTATGCATGTTTCCTAAGAACTCCATGTGTAAAAAGTTTTGATGTCTTAGGATAATGCACTTTAATGATATAAGAAAATTACTGTTATCTTTTTTATAGTTACTTTAATAAATTGCCATGGCAACACCGTTCAAAATATCCAAAATTCACTTGCAATTTAGGTTCATCTTTTGGCATCATTTAGACAAAGTTTGCTGTGAACTGCTTGTTCCCCTTCAGGAACTCGAGCTGCGTCCGAAAACGCTAGGGGAATGCCTACGGGTGTTCCCCGTGATTGTATCGTCACCCTGCTTTTTCGTGCCGGTTTGCACAACTTTATTTTGAGGGTGAGGTCTGCCAGCAAGTTCCTCCCTGCAAACACTACATCACTAGCAGGGATACACATAGCATGTGTGTGGTCTGCTTGGGAGCTCTTCGAGGAGGGAGCCTTCACCAGCATTCCCTGTGGTGTTGGCCCGAGGCGGCGGCAGCTGCACTCGTGGGGTTCGCAGCTGGATCTGTTGGAGGGAATGGAGACAGGTGACCCCTACCTCATTCCTCACCCGACAGATCCGTAGCCCGTTCTATGGGATCGGAAGCCCGCTCTGCAGCTACTTCTCCCCACAAACCGGGCTAATCACATCTCCTATCTTCCTCCGAGGAGGTCGATGTGGAGAGCATGGTTGAGGAGCCTGTTACGAGCCGGGTTTGACTCTCGTCATCTAGCCTCTTCTTTCTATGTCATCTCTCTCTCTCTCCCTCTCTCTCCCCCAGCTGTCTGCTATCGCAATCTGGGTTCGCGCTGATTGCTACGGCACCTGACCCTCACTATGCCCTGATTACCCTCTCTATTTCTACCTGTTTGTTTCTGGGCTTTACTGCCAGATTATTACTCACTATGTCTGAACGCCGTCTCTCTGAGATCCTCTAACCTGTTGCAAGATAAGTTTAGTCGTGTCAAGTCAAGTCTAGTCCTGTCGTGTTTATTGTCCGGTCCTGTCGTATTGCAAGTAACTGTCTAGAGTTTTCTGCATCTGCCCAGTCATCCTGTTGACTGGGCAGATGCCTTCAGCGACTCACCCTTCCCGGGACGCCCACCGCTGGCTCACTCGTTCCTGCTGAGGAATTCCCCCTTGCTGCGCTGCCGGAGTCTGCGCGCTCCTGCTGATTCTGAGACTTTTCGTTCCTGTATTTTCCTGTTCTGCGCTACTGAAGTGGAAGTAGACGGCAGACAGCTTGTGTTAATATTATTACTGTCGTTGCCAAGAACGAATAAAGACTTCTGTTTGCTTTTCCCGGCCTTCGCCTCTGGGTCCTTCACTCTTCTCATAACAGAGCCACTCCCTCAATCTCCCCAGTACGAGGAGATGTTGGAGGTGGTTACTCATATGGTCGCCAAGCTAAAGATCGACTGGCCCGCCAAGGAACAAGCCCTCGACCAGGCGGTCCTGACGCCAGCCCAGGACTACTGAGGGCAGCCCCTACCGGGGAAGAAGGCATTACACGGTGTCCGTCTCCCCTCAGTGCCCTCAGAAAGCCAGTCTGCTACCCCTGCCAGGGTTACAAGGCGCAGTGGCCTCCGGCAAGCACACATCTCGGGTCTCTCCACCCGTGGATGTAGCGGGACCAGGAAAGGGGTCTCCCTGCCTCTAAGCAGACCCTCAGCAGGTGGATTGTTAATGCCATCTCTCTTGCTTATGAGTCCTCTGATCTCCCCTCACCTCTGTGGGTCAAGGCTCGTTCCACTCGAGGTATGGCGGCCTCCAAGGCTCTTTTGGCAGGTGTTCCTATGCAGGACATCTGCAACGCTGCGGGATGGTCCACACCCCTCACCTTTGATAGGTTTTAGAACCTAGATGTTCAAGCCACGCCTGGCACCTGTCCTCCTGCCCTAGCTGGATCCAGGGATTTGGAAGTCTGGTGGTGTGGGCATCTTGTTCCCCTAGCATTTTCGGAAGCAGCTCGAGCTCCTAAAGGGGAATGTCCCAGGTTACATATGTAATCCTGGTTCCCCGAGGGAATGAGATGCTGCGTCTTGAGCCATACTTCCAGCGTCCCTGTAAGCACTCACTTTATCCCCTGAAGCTGACACCGGATCTGCCGCCCATGCTTTTAAGCTTCTTGGTCGCTTACGTCACCCGCCCATGACGTCTCGCCCTTCGATTGGTTAGATTGCACATGTGTTCAGAGCGTGATCTCGCTGTAGGCGTTGCCCCAGTGTTTTCGGACACAGCGTCTCGTTCCCTCTGGGAACCAGGGTTACATACGTAGCCTGGGACGGTTTTCCTAAGAAGGGTATTTAAAATTTCACAGCCTGATTCTCCAACATTTAAATAAATAGCCGACTTCCTGATAGACATGTCCTCTTTTTAGACCTAAAAAATGTGTCCAGCCAGGATTTCTAAATAACTCAAAATGTCCGGGATTCGGCTTTTGCTTTCTACATTTACCATTCACTGTGTGCGTTTTGGTATTAAAGCCCTATGCAGGGCTGGTTTCCTGCTCCCGCTCATGCTAAATTGTGGGCCTTTACCGCCTGCTCACGTGATCTTTCCAATATTGAATATAATTTTTGTGCATTGGAGCCACAAATTGGAGCCATCTTATGCAGAGTATTTAAATCTCTGAGTGGCTATTCACTTTTACCTTCATTTTCGTGTCATTGATTTGCTCCCATTTGTCCAAGTATTTAAACCCCATTCTGTTCAGTCTTTGTTTGTCCGTTCTCAGTCATTATTACTTTTGTGTACTCCCCGTCAGCCTGTCTTTTCAGTTTCTATTAAAATTACAGTGTTTAAAACGTCATTCTCCAGTCTTCATCTTCCTGCCTGCTACACTCTCTTACAAAATGAAAAATTAAAAAATACTGTTTTCTTATTTTTCTTTTTTTAATATTAAATTAAAAAAAATGAATGGACAGAATATACCCTCTTTATCCAAGACTCAAAGAACTTAATGTAATCAGTCTCTTCTATTCTTTCTTTCAGGCCTACAAATCGTACAGACTTCTGTTCTCTAAATCCTCCAGATGTTCTGTCACTTTTTCCAATGCCTTTTCAAAATCTGAGACCCAGATAACCATAGATGTGATCTCTTCAAGATCAGAAATGTGCTGCATCGCCTACTCTACTGAGTAGAATGTTGATTTTTGCAGACATGTCAGCAATTGGCTAGGGGTGTGTTTCCGTAATTTCATGTCCAGTTTTTCAGACATTCTTTCAAAAATGCTAGATACAGCGTGTTCAGTCAAGCTGGCATTCTGAGAGCATGCCACATTTTTCCTCCTCAGGCCCATCATCCAGCATACAGCGCCAATAAAGATAGCTTTGGAGAAGGAGTAGCTTAATTATCTTAGCAAAATGCAATGGGTCTACACAGTCATGGCAATCGTGGCCTAATGGTTAGAGATGGGCTTGTAACCCAAAGGTCGCCGGTATGATTCCCGCAGCGGCAGGAACAGAAGGTGGGGATTATAAATTAACAGAGCTCTTTCCATCTTCAATACCATGACTAAGGTGCCCATGACTGCAGGAATTTAAGAATAAAGTCTATTTATAATGTAATGATAATTAGCCTTTATTACACAGAGCTATAAAATAATGATTCTATGATAAAAAAGCCACATCAGATCACAAAAAGTGCCCTCTTCTTACATTTCCAGATATCCCCATCCTTTAAAGTCTAGATGGTGTATAATAATATCTATGTACTATTTTAAAATGAATGAATTCCCCCCTAGCTTCCCTTATGTTCTTACCCACATTAGATAGGATATCCAGCCAGTCATTATCATAAATATTAATCCCCAAATCCTTCTGCCACATTGTTTTCAGGTTATTACAAGTATCTGCAGTTACACTAAGCATTAATTTGTAACACACAGAAGCAGTCTGAGTTTCACGTGGTAACTTAAGACAGGCATACACAGGGTTATCACTTGCACTGAATTTGTTCTTGACACAGTGTCTGATCTGCAGATACTTCCAAAATGTTCTTGACCCACAATACCTACATTTTTTTCACCAATTCAGAATATGACAAAAATTCAATTCTCATATAGATCACCAGTTAGTTACTGTTACCCTTTAGCCTGCCATTATTTCCCAAATGCCCCTGTTTTGCCTATACAAATTTCATGATTTTTCCGGATTTCAGGATTTTTATAAAGAGTTCAGATGCAAAACCCTCTAAAAGCCACCTCCGTCAAAAATGATAAATAATGATACTGAGTGAATGCTCTTAACGCACAGTATACGTCCATCAAATACTTTCACTTCAAACTCACTAAATCTCAGCCTCAGCCCAATCAGAAGTACCGGTACTTTGCATTTATTTGATCCAAAGTTAAAGCAAAAACAGTAAAATTTTGAAATATTTTTACTATTTAAAATAGTAGTTTTGTATTTATATAAAAGATGGAATATGAAAAAAATATTTATCAATTAATATATTTAGAAATTTGATAAAAATATTTTAATATTTTTCATATTTAAATTTAAACACTTAATCTTTATATTAGGGCATTCTTTAAAAAAGTTTTAAGTACCTGAATTCACTTTTCTGTTGCTGCTCCATAGTGATGCTTGTAGAGCGGAAAAAACATCTGATTAGACATCTGTAAAACAAAGAACTTTATATCAGATGGGAGTGAGCACTATGTTATTCTTAAACATTTTTCTGGTGATGCTAATCAACTTTATATTTTCACTTCCTGCTTTGATGATATAGGTGATAAAGAAGAAACAAAATCAAATCCCCACCTTTTTTGGTGGCTTAGCCCTCAGAGAGGCCATTAGATACAAAGATACAAATTACCAAAAAAAAAAAAAAAAAAAACAGTATTTTGCAGTGCTTATGAAAACTATATTACTGTGTTACTGTATTAAGCAAATCTACACAATTACCTAATAAATTTACAGAAGTTACTTAATTGAAAGCAGTAAGAGATTCTCTGTTTTTCTTTTGTTTGATTAACATTATTCGCCTAATATAAGAAATGCATGCCAAAAACAATACATTATTTTCAACACATGTTCTAAATGTGCTCAGGGACAACACGTTGAGTTAAATTCAACACACAATATGTGTTAAAATACGACACAAATTGTGTCACTTTAGTAAACAAATTAATGTTTTGTTTTTGGTACATGTCTTACACAGCTTTGTGTTACTAAGCTTTTTTTTTTGAAGTGTGAAGTTTGAAGATGAAAGATAATCGGTTGTTAAAGATAATCGGTTGTTAACTATGTAGATAATTTTATTATGAAACCACACAAAGAACCAAAGATACATAAGATTTCAAACTTGTTAAACAAGCACTTCAGTACATTCCTCGTATAAAAACATTTATCAAATACCATAAAACTCATATATATCCATTACAGTTTTTTTTCAACTGCTTACACACATTTTGAAAACTTTGCCCCTCTTTTTCAAAACTTTACACACAAATCCAAGAATTGCACATACAAAATGCAAAATCCCCCACATCTCTTGCCAAATCATGCACTGCATTCAAAATATCACAAACACAACTCAAAAGCAAACGTTTGTCCTGGTTGCAAACACCTTTGCCATAATATTATATTTTTGGATATATCACATACAGTTATTTAAAACCTAAAGCTCTTCTTTCATGAGCTCCTATGCACATTTCTGTACAAGACTGAAAATAATTGGCTGAGAGATTTCACAGTAAACACGAAAGCAAGAGTAAATAAGAGCTATTTTTTTTTATGACAGTTACTGTATTGAAATGCAGAAGGACGCACTTCTTATGTATGCCATATCCATTTCAAAAGTACACATTTACACACTACTGGGAAATTGATTGAATGAGACTCGATAGGTTTCACAGTTACACAGTTACAATGACACATTACAACGTCACTGTGATATATATAAAAAAGAAAGAAAGGTACCTTGGACACAAAGATCAAAATAAAAAAATTAGAAAGGCATACACAGGAAACACCCCTTTGACAGAACTTTTCTTTTGTGTGCAGCATTGCATGAGGAATTCCAGAGAACTGGTTGAAGTCATTGGTTGATCCACATTCTCTTAAAATTCTCAGAAAAAAAATTCACCTGCATAATTCATGAATGAACGTGTTGAAAAATGACTAATAGGAATGTGTAGAAATGAACTTGTTCAGAAGAATGAGAAACTGCTATGATGTGCACAAGTGATGATGTGGAGGTGGAACAAGTACAGTAGTTCTGAGAATTTCTTTTCTGATCTGAGAAAAAGTGTATAACGTGACCTTTTGTAAAGCCATGATCAGTTGGTGTTAAGTAAAGCAGTGAGTGTTTGCACATGAGGAGTTGGTTTGAGGCACTGGTGAATTAGTGTGGCATTTTAAATGGTTGTGTTTGAAAAAGGAAATCAAGATACTTCCTGTTAGATTTGCATTGTGTGTTGCATAGAGAATTGTGTGTTGTGTTTTGCATAAAGTGTTTAATGAAATTGAAAACTGAGTCAAAGGCCGAGAATTAGTGTATGGTTTTGCAGATTTGGTGTGTGGTTCTGGTGTTTGAGTGTCGGGTTTCAGAAATTGTGTGACAAGTAAAGATTTTGTGTGTAAGCAGTTGAAAAAAACAGTAAGCACTGTCAAATAGAATGTTGTCTGCAAGTTCACAACATGTAAATTACCAACAAGTTCTCAAATCGTTCTCATGTACTCCAACATGTTCTTACGACAAACTTAAAAATGTGTTCAAAACATAAATAACCGTCTTACACATAGTTCACGCATTGATCTAATGCATTCTGCTCACCTTAAAACAATTCGATCAAAAACTTGGCCAAAAGACAGATAGAAAAAATCTCAATGATAGTTGACACAGATCGAGACGGGCAAATAATAATAATAATAATAATAATAATAATAATAAGGGCAAAATAATTATTCTTTGCCACAATTATATATCTGGGCTCCATCTCCAAGTGAACCAATGGAAACCATCTGAGCTGGCCTCAGGGACCCTTTCATGGACTCACGCAGTAAGTAGGTCATGTTGGTTTCAGTCTAATAAAAATGAAAGGCATCACAAAAAGGTTTCTGCTTGAGCAACAGTTGTTTATGAAAAACAAACACATTAACAATGCATACCGCCTCCAACTGGTATGAGTCAGTAGAATTCCCTCAGCATTTACTGTCGGCAACATTTTTCCCAGATGCTGTTGGGCGCAAAATGAATGTGAATCTCCAACATAATGTAGCACAGCTCATCTTGACAACATAAAAGCATAGGACACATGCAAAAGATCAATTTAAAACAAAATTCTATTTGAAATGATCAATTTTATGTCATGAAATAATGTTTAAAAGTTTGTAAACTACATTTAGAAATATCCAGGCATTGGCCCACTGGGCAACTGATGTTGAACAGACATCAAATTGACATCAACATTGACATAAAAACAGCTCAAATATGCAAATCCAAATTATGTCAAAAAGTTAATGTAGATTGACATTTGAATGACAAAGATTTGATGTTTGATATTTGAAAAACAAACAACAACAACAACAAAAAGTTAAGACTGTTAAAAATATGTCTAATATTGAATAAACCTGTAAGGTAAGACTATCAAATAGCAGTCCTAGATTATGTTAATACAATTAAGTTAGTATGAGACACCACACTCATTAAAACATATACAAAATGACACAAAGTGAAAATAGCATACAAAATAATTCGGCTCATTAGTAGAGACAGCAAGACCTGAAATGGGTGTGAAAAACCACATGTCCTATTCATCATGTTCATGTTTTTTGTCTGCTTGACAGGACCATACAAAGTTGTGTATCTTGTTAGTTATTTTTAGGGGACACTAAATATACACTGCTATACTAGCTGCACATTGACTACTCTAAAATATATCCAAGTTTCATTTATTTAGTATTGTCCCTTGAGAAGATATACAAAAATGATTGCTGAAATGTGAGAGGTGTACCCACTTTTGTGAGATACTGTATGTGGATATTTAGGACAGGATATTTAGTTTTTCTGAGGTGAGCGATTTTTTTTTTTTTCCCAACTAGTTACTGTAGTGTTGGAGGTATAAGTTGACTATGCCACCTAATAAAGGCAGGTGGAGCCTCCCCAAATCATAATACTCTGTTACAAAAAGATCATACTCAAAACGTAGCAAAATATCACTACTTTATTGTCCTAGCATGGACCATCAAAATTAAAACATTAATTAAAACATCTGTCTCAATAGTAAAATCCATAAAAGTAAGAACTCTTCTCAAGACTCCTAGGGTCTTCTCAAGGGTCTGTTTTGCAGGCCACAACATAAACTTTAACACACAAAAAACAGTGGCTGGTCTGCCCCTTTAAGAAAAAGGAAACCATACGCATTAGTTACCAGTCACTTAAACTTTAATATATAAGGGCAACAACACACAACATAATTTAGTGAAAGTCCACTGCTGTATATATATTGAACTGAACTGAAAACTTTTCACTTGTGCATTCATTTCCTGATTTGTGCATTATCCAATGCTGCTGTGATATTGTATGTAATAGATGTTTTTGTCAGACTTATTCCTGTCTGGTGCCTGAACATTTTGAGTTGGTAGAATCCTTTTCACTAAAAATTGTTTACCTGGGTGCCGCCACCGTTACAAACTGCTTGTTTTCTTAAAAAAAAACCTCTAGCTCACTAGCTTCTCTATTCTTTTTCTTTTTTATTATACAATTAGCAAAAAGGCAATAAGTCGGTGCTGATAGCCTTGTGGGCAGTGCACAGACATGTAGTGCTATTGCGCTCCATGCGTCCCGAGTTCAAATCCCAGCTCATGAACCTTTCCCAATCCCACCCCTCTATCTCTCTCCCACTTTGTTTCCTGTCAGTGTCCAGTTAAAATAAATGTGAAAATGCCAAAAAATAAAAAATAAATTAAATAACATTATGTAAATGCAATTAAGTACAACTTAATTTCTTTGTTTTCAATGGAAAGGTCGAAAATGTGGCTACCTTCTGTGATATAGAAGAGACAATTGTACATCTTTTTGTGAATGTGGGAAAACACAAATTTTAGAGTTTGATATTATTTTCTTTCATTATAACTCTAACTCCTGTATTCAATATATTGTTAATCTTTTTATTGTTCTTGGCAAATTTTTTGCCAAAAATGTAAATTTTTGGAAAAGAACCCACTACTGTCAATTTTCCTGGTTGATTGTAATTCTTATGTTTTGTCTTTGATTGGCATAATAAAAAAATCATTCAGTAACCTTGTTTTCCCCTTCTGGTTTATGTTATTTATTTATTTGTTAGTTTTTATTTTAGTTATTTGCTTTACTTTCTTCCTTGTATTATTTTTGATATTTTGTCCTTGTTGTGGGGCAGTCGATGAACTTTCTCAGTGGAGTCAATGAAGCTCGAGAAGCAGAGTTCCAGATGTCAAAATAAGACTTTATTGAACAAAACAACAAAACTGAGACAACGGTTACCGCATCTAGTCTCCGTCTGTCCAGGTATCCATTCTTATACCTATCCTTGTTAACCAAAATTGGTAATTCTGGTTTTTTATTGGCTATGCCTGTCTGGTTTGCCACAATTATGTCCCATGTGACCACAATTGGAGATGGTCACATGGGACATACATCAAACCTGTGTACATGTATTTGTCATATGTTGGAAGTCACCCAAAGTTCATTGGTTCGCTTATGTTCACTGGTATGGTCCAGTAGAAATCACCGGTGCTGCCCAACAGCATACATATGAGACTCTCAATCTGTGTTAAGACATCCAGTATTGTAACAATCAGCATTTTGATCAATCTGTTGATTACTGTTATGACCATACATCATATGTTTAAGTAAAATAATACCATATTGAGTAAAATATATTTAAAAAATACACAATATCCTCTATTGTTTTTGATATTATTATAGTTGTGTACTTGTTATAAAGTAATGTTTCAAAAAAAAAAAAAAAAGATTGAAAACGTGGCTCCTTTGCGCATGCGTTATAGAGGACAGTAGACATGCATGCAGGAAGAGCACGAGCACTAGTGCCACTGTGACCTCGGGCATTTTCCCGAACTGCACACAGGTCACATTCCACAACTCGAGCTTTATTCTTCTGGCAACAGCGTTACTTATTAAAAGAAGATAACTTAAATGAGCAACAGAAATTAAAAGTAAAACCATCGGACCCGCACACATGCACGGTACTCATGGCGTAGTGGCTGCAGACTGTTGGCAGACAGAGCTCTGCTTTTAAAGGAGCCGCAACATTTTCACACGTTACAGATTTCCCCCCGGCCAAAAAAAATGCTGCCCTCAGCCATACACAACAAAAGAAACACTTCCACTTAACAACCCTTCTTACATGACTGAGTTGAAAAGTTAAATGGCAGAGGAATAGATAATGCACAAACAGTATAAGCATACGTGTTAGTACCTGTGCACATTAGTTTGAAAAAATAAAAAAATGAAAGTGTGACAGAAACGCAAAAGTGGAATGCACAAATTTTTCAGATGCAAATGATGAACTTGTACCAAGAACATATACACAGAACAGTTAACATTCTAGTAACACTGAAACTTCATCTTTCGTACTTAATACAAGTCAAGCCTTTGTGTATGGTAGGGGTTAGTCCACCTATTTACTGTCCAGTCAGACGTAATTCTAGGAACCTTTCTTTGTCTCAGCGCGCAATGACCCAGACCCAGACCCTTAATCAATGTCTTTAGAAACTTGTTTAGACAGAAAAATCAACTTACATATGAGCCAATGACAACAGTATTACTTATACTAACATTTTGACAAATCTGTGATATATTTATTTGAAATGAAACGGTGGTAGTCTGGTTTTGCACCACCATAGTATCAAAGGTATATTCAAAAAAATAAATAATTCCTTAAAACTGTTTTATACTGCTTTGAAACACAGTTCTTATTGGTTGCTTGATTGGTTAGGGCATGTTGTTAGGGCAGGCATGTTTACATGTTGGGCATACATAAACACATCTCTAATCATACAAGAACTTCAAAACTTTAAAAGTTAGAAAATTGCCAGAAATTCAGATACTCTGCATGTGCAATAAAAGTCTCAAAAGTCTATTGGTGAAAGCTTGGCTGAATCCAGTTCCATGAGAATTTTCTGAAATGCTTCAAATTTGCACTTGAGGTCTTTTGGGTAATTAAGATTAAGGGCATAAATGAGTCCCAAAAGCATCACACATCCATGTGTGATGCTCTGCAGGTTTTGGAGGACTGCCAAACCTTCGAGAACCACACCAACGTCTCCTGGATTAGCACCCTTGCCTCGAATAACATTGATACCCACTGTTGCCTGTGCAATCCCAGACTCGGCCTCTTCACTTTCACAGTCCTGGAGGAGAAACAAAGAGAATGAGTTATGACACCAGATAAACATTTTAAAGACAAGTTTTGCAAACATTCATACTCTCTCTCTCTCTCTCTCTCTCTCTGTTCCTTTCACATGCATTTCCCCCCAAAAAAACAAAAAACTTAACCAACACTCTATGCACACCTAGGCAGTAGAACTACCATTGGCAGTAAATTGTTTAGTGTTCTAATACATACATATATAGATATCCTATATATACTAATGTATCTATCTATATGCTAAACTGACGCCTAATATCAAAATGAAAACACAATAAGATCTGATGCTTGGTTAATGAATTTTAATCACATTGCCTGCCTTGGCTCTAACTGATTTGCTGAAATCAGAATGTGAACGCAATCAGTGATCCTCCAGTCCGAGTGCTCAAATGTAGGCAAGTGAAAATAAATGTATCTGTGCTGAAATTTCTTTTACATGTTTAACAAAAACACTGGCGAGTTAAATCTAAGAATTTATTGGCCAATAGGTAACAGATTATTTGTTGACTAGATTGAATGCACTTATGTTGCTGTCTGTTGTGCTGAAATGTCAGTCACCTTTCATAGCTTCATTATGGCTTATAACTGTTGGCGTAATATTAAGACACTTTATCATTTACATGACCAGAACATGTTTAACTCTTTTTCCTAATATCAGTAACGATATCTGAATACTGAAAGAAATATAGTTAGCATTACACCAAACCCGATCGCAAACTAACACTCAGTATGTGAACTGTCAGTTATTCTATCCATTCAGTTTATTAACAGAACAAATAAATCTTACATTGGACACAAAAATTGTAGGTTTCATTTGGATATTTACATATTTATCTGAGAAAAACCCAAAAGCATTACTCACATATCCTGGCTTGAAGAAGAATAACAGCCCAACGGTCTGTTCAATTTTAAAATGCGCTTCGGAACAGTGACGATTACACATTGTACAGTGGTTGTCCAGACAGCTTAAACACAACATTCAGCGATCCATGGTTGAATGGCAACACTGTGACAGAAACAACGCAGTAACAACCTTAACAACAAAGGTAGAACCAACAACCATTTAGCCATGTTGTTACAACGTTGCTAAAAGGTTGGTTACGTTGTAGCAACGTTCTGTGTTTGTTGGGTTGATGCAATGTTGAGAAAATACTTAGAAAATTGAAATAATTTTTGTATTTCAAGTCAAATGCCCAGCTGTGTTAATTTCGTCAACGAAGACGATGACAAAAAATATTCACTAACGAACATTTTTTGTGACGAAGACGAGACGTTGACGAGCTAAAACTAATCCCACCCAGCACCAGAAGTCATTTGGATGTCGTTTTTTGGGCTAAATCAAGTCGGCCCGTCATGGACTTCTTTTAGCCCAAAAATCGACGTTGAAAATTGTTTGTTGTTTGGTCTGTCGGATGTAGTCCAAATTTGGCCCAAAATCATCATTGAAAATTGGTTATTGTTTGGTCCGTCGGATTTATTATGTCCACCTAATTTAGTTAACATTTAACCTAAGCATGTTTATTTCGGACCACTTATAGCCCTAATATAGCTGTGAATATATGTGTAGGAAATATAGAAATAGATTGTAGAAATAGTAATGTGTCACCACACAACCTGCACATCCCATAAATTATCTGTTATTAAGCATTCTCAAACTATATGTAAACATATTTGGCATGGCAGAAATCGAGCAACAAGTGCCCCTAGTAGGTCATATCTCATTGAAAATGCTTGTGCTGTGTAATAGCCAAGCGGCAACCTCCCGGTCTCCCTCTTGAAGCCAACACGGAAGTGACTAAAACTGCAATTCATCGACTGGCCGCTAGAGACTGGCTGCAAAAGGGAGTCGATCCCATAGACTCCCCATGTTAAAATGCCCAACTTTACAGCAGAAAAAAATATGTTTACAGCCTGGTACAAAAAGTGGTTTTGGTCTATATAGGTAATTTTGCCCTTCAGGCCAACTGTGAGGGGGTGAATTTTTTTATAACCCGTCCGTTTAAATTATATTAAGCCTTAAAGTTCTGCATAATTTAGGGAGTGGCCACTTGAGTGACAGGTGGATTGCCGCTGCTGTCACCACCGTCGTGCTAGGCGGGTGTGGTTTCAGCAACCAGCTCCACCCGCGCCCCCCCTCTTTGCCCATCTTCGATTATCGAGTGACGCGCAGTGACGCGATTTCAAGATGGTGACGGCCGACTCAACCCACAAAGAGCTTCAGAAATGCTCTTCAGAAACCTACAGGTGACATCACGGACACTACATCCATATTTTTTAGTCTATTAAGCATCGCCAACACCATGATAAGCCACAGTCCTTATATAGTATGTTAATAAATTCACAGAAATTACACCCCTACATGTAATATATTCACATGTCTAAAATAGATAAATATTTAAAAAATACACAAAATATAAAGCTTAAAAATTGTTCTTCATGTGTAAATATGTGTACGAAAAAAAAATTATTAATGCCTTATAGTTCTTAATCAGTTCTTTTTCAGTGTTATTTCTACACCACGTTTACCATTTCTAAAGCTATATTATATTATATAGAAATGTGATATATGGCCATATATGAACATATATATAAAATGATAGTTAATATGTGAACATATATGTACATATTTGCAATAACACTGAATGAGCCATATTTTTTTAGTTTACACAGTAATGCAACTTGTTTTTACAGTTATGATACAGAGTTATGAAACTATTTGATCATATAGATAGTCATGAAAGCAGTTAAGAAAAAAAGCCTAAATTTTGATTGTCATACAATATACATTGCTCATTGTAAAAAAAAAATTATTCTACTTGAAGGTACACTGACCATGTCTTGAATAACGGTGCGATGCGGAGCATATGAGGACGAGAAACAACAAAATAAAGTGTTTAATCTCACGCACAAAATGTGTTTTGTAATATCATATCGTTTTATAACAATATTAATGTGCTGTATGCCGCTAAACTTTTCTCAAAGACATTTTTTCCACTCTTGATGCGGAACAGACGAGAGCACTGTGCAATTAACATTACTCCTAAACTTTTTCTCAAAGAGATAACGTTATTTCCTTTAACTTGCGATACGGAGCAGACAGGGCAGTTGGTTTTATCAAGGAAACACCAAAAGTAAGTGTTTTACCTCAATTGCGATATGTGTTTTATAAGATAATATTACTTTATGACGATATTTATAACGTTATGCAGTGGGTGCCTAAACAAGCCTAAATGTTTCTCACAGATTTGAATTGCTATACAGTGTTGACGCGGAGGTCACTTTTAACAGGGAAACGTAAGTTGTAAGTGTTTTGCCTCATTTAAAATATGTATTTTATAGCTGTATGTGCCTAAACCAACATAAACGTTTCTCACAGATCTCAATTGCTATGCAGTGCTGATGTAGAGGTTGTTTTTAACAGGGAAAGTAAGTGTTTTATCTCATTTAAAATATGTATTTTATAACATCATATTGATTTATAGGGAAATTTATGTGTATTTAAGTATTTGGTTTCATACTGCTTAAGGTGATGATTTACATGAGCAAAGTATTCCGTCTCAGTTGACAATTCCTTAAATACACATGCCTGACAAAAGAATGTAGTTAACTGAATATGTGTTATTGTTGTTGTTGTTGACTTCCTGTGTGTTTGGTATGTGTGGTTCTTCCACATTTTGAAAGTGCAAGGACAATCCACATATGGACAGGCATACCTGCAGGTGCGACCGTAGCGGAAATGCTTTAGCCTAAAATGTTTTAGCAACTCGTACCAGGAAGAAAATGAAGTGTCGCATACTTTACAAGGCCACATTCACATATCTGTAAACGAAACCAAAAGTAAAGTATCGGTTAGTTAAAAATAATTTAGACTTGTTTTACTGTAACTACATTCAACCTCTGAGGGCAATCTGTATAGACAAGGATACCTGCAGTACATGTAGATAATGAAATGTCACAAACTTTACAAGGCCACTTTCACATGTCTGTGTAGACAAAAGACAGAATATCAGTTAATATATTAAAAGTATATCATTTTTAGGCTTGTTTTTACTAAACTACTAAATGTTTACTGTACTGTAAATCAATATTAATGATTAACATTATAATGCATTGTTCTTATTAAACTATTGAAATGATACTTCAAATTAAAAAAAACTTATTCACACTCATGTTCTTTCAAACTTGTAAGACTTTCTTCTACTGAACACAATAGATATTTTTAATAATGTATTTTAAACAGAAGCTGTCATAAAGGTTTGGAACCACATGTATACATGCATATATGTATGCAGTGTTTCTTATTTTATCCATATTTCATTTTGCATGTTATGCTGTGTTTTATTATGTTTTCATTTCAATGATTATCAGGTACAAGGTAACTTACCTTTAGGTAACCTGCAGTACATGTAGATAATGAAATGTCACACACTTTAAAAGGCCACATTCACATGTCTGTGAAGACACAACAAAATTATTATTTTTAGGCTTTTTTACTGTAACTACTAAATTGTTTCTGTACTATAAATACAATTTCTGCTACTAATAATGATTAACATTATAATACGTTGATTGATTATATTAAAAGAATACTTCAAACTAAAAATAAACTTTTATTCACACGTGGTTTCAAACTTGTAAGACTTTCTTCTACTGAACACAACAGGTATTTTTAAGAATGTTGTTTTGTTTTTTGTTTTTTTTGTTTGTTTTTTTTAAACAGAAGCTGTCATGCGGGTTTGGAACCACATGTATGCAAGCATGTATGTAGTGTTTCTTATTTTACCCATATTTCATTTTACATGTTATGTTTTATTATGTTTTCATTTCAATGATTATCAAATTAACTAGCAGATTTAAGGTGAAGATTTAAGGTTGCAACCTGCAATGCAATTAATAATAATAATAATAAATATTATGCAGCTTACTACTCATTAAACCTTTGCTTTTGAATAAATTAAAATGTGGATGAAATTACTGACAATTGAGAAAATGTTCAAATGATGTATAAGATATATATATATATATATATATATATATATATATATCAGAATCAGAATCAGAACAGCTTTATTGCCAAGTATGCTTACGCATACAAGGAATTTGTTTTGGTGTCACAGGCTTCCAGTGCACAGAGACGACAACAACAACAGAGAAAATAATATAAGTTGAGAATAAAAAAATACACATATGTAAATATAAATAGACAAAAATTGCAATATAAGATTTAAGAAAATAAATAAATTGTATATACAGGTGTGCTACAGATGATAGAAAAAGAACAGAATAGAATAGAATAGAATAGAGTAGAGTAGAATAGAATAGAATAGAATGAGATGTCGGGATGTACTGAGATGTAGGTGGTAACAAATAAAGGTTATTGCACATATTTTTATTGCACAATTGTGTGTGTGTGGGGGGGGGTCTGGAACATTTAACTGTTCATTAGGTATATTGCCCGAGGGAAGAAACTGTTCTTATGTCTGGCTGTCCTGGTATTTGTGGCTCTGTAGCGCCGACCAGATGGCAAAAGTTCGAAAAGGGGATGACATGGGTGTGAGGGATCTAGAGTGATTTTCTGAGCCCTTTTCCTCACTCTGGATGTATACAGTTCTTGAAGGGTGGGCAGGGGAGCACCAATAATCCTCTCGGCGGTCCGAACCGTTCTCTGTAATCTTCTGGTGTCTGATTTTGTAGCTGAGCCAAACCAGACAGTTATTGATGTGCAAAGAACAGATTCGATGACGGCTGAGTAGAACTGTTTCAGCAGCTCCTGCGGCAGGTTGAACTTCTTCAGCTGTCGAAGGAAGTACAACCTTTGTTGGGCCTTTTTTGCAATGGAGTCGATGTGAGTGTCCCACTTCAGGTCCCGGGAGATGATGGACCCTAGGAACTTGAATGTCTCCACTGCAGCCACAGTGCTGTCCATGATGCTGAGAGGTGGGAGTGCAGGGGGGTTTCTCCTGAAGTCTATGATCATCTCCACTGTTTTGAGCGTGTTGAGCTCCAGGTTGTTAAGACTGCACCAGACAGCGAGCTGCTCAACCTCTTGTCTGTAAGCAGACTCTTCACCATCTTGAATGAGGCCGATGAGTATGGTGTCGTCTGCAAACTTCAGGAGCTTGACAGAGGGGTCTTTAGAGGTGCAGTCGTTGGTGTACAGGGAGAAGAGCGGTGGGGAGAGAACACATCCCTGAGGGGCGCCAGTGTTCGTGGTGTGGCTGCTTGACATTAGTGTCCCCATTCTCACTAGCTGTTGCCTATCTGTCAGAAAGCTGGTGATCCACTGAGAGATAGAGCTAGGAACAGAGAGCTGATTTAGTTTGGTCTGGAGGAGTGTAGGAATGATGGTGTTGAAGGCCGAACTGAAGTCCACAAACAGGATCCTCACATAAGCCCCTGGTCTGTCCAGATGTTGCAGGATGAAGTGCAGTCCCATGTTTACTGCATCATCCACAGACCTGTTTGCTCAGTAAGCAAACTGCAGGGGGTCCAGTAAGGGTCCAGTGATGTCCTTCAGGTAAAAACCAGTTTTTTTAATGACTTCATGATGACAGACGTTAACGCCACAGGTCTGTAGTCATTAAGTCCAGTAATTTTGGGTTTCTTTGGGACGGGGATGATGGTGGAGCGTTTGAAGCATGATGGAACTTCACACAACTCCAGAGACCTGTTGAAGATCTGTAAAAAGATGGGTGCCAGCTGATCAGCACAGGTTTTCAGACACGCTGGTGTCACACCATCTGGGCCTGGTGCTTTTCTTCTTTTGTTCTTTCTGAAGACCTGGCACACATCTTCTTCACTAATCTGAAGTGCAGGAGGGGGGGAGAAGAAGTTTGTTGGAGGTGTTAATGGTTGTGTAAGGAAACCCCCCAGAACGAGTATGGGGGGTTTCAAATCTACAATAAAACTCATTCAGATCTTCAGCAAGTTGTTGATTCACTTCACCTGGGGGATGGCATCTTGTAGTTTGTGATAGCTTTCAGACCTTTCCACACTGAGGCTGGGTCGTTTGAAGCGAACTGATCTTCTAACCTTTTTGCATAGGTCCTTTAAGCCGTTCTAATCTCCTTGTTCAGTGTGTTCCTGGCCTGATTGTACAAGACTCTATCCCCTTTTCTGTAGGCATCCTCTTTGGTCTAAAGAAGATGTCTGAGTTTTGCTGTAAACCATGGCTTATCATTGTTAAATGTTAAATAAGTCCTGGTAGGAATGCATATATCTTCACAAAAACTGATATAGGATGTTACAGTCTCTGTAAGCTCATCCAGATTGGTGGCAGCAGCTTCAAAAACACTCCAATCAGTCCATTCAAAACAGGCTTGTAAAACCCGCTCTGTTTCATTGGTCCATCTCTTTACAGTCTTCACTACAGGTTTAGCAGATTTAAGTTTTTGCCTGTAGGTCGGTATAAGATGAACCAGGCAGTGATCAGAGAGTCCCAAAGTGGCCCGTGGGACAGAGCGATATGCATCCTTGATTACTGTGTAACAATGGTCCAGTATATTACTGTCTCTGGTGGGACATGTAACATGTTGACTGTATTTTGGCAGTTCACGTGAGAGATTAGTTTTATTAAAGTCCCAGAGAATGATTAAAACAGAGTCTGGGTGTTTTTGCTCCATGTCTGTGATCTGATCGGCGAGTTTCTGTAGAGCCAGGCTTACATTCGCTTGCGGCGGAATGTATAAACTTACAAGAATGAACGAGCAAAACTCTCGCGGGGAATAGAATGGCTTACAGTCAATGAAAAGCCCTTCTAGGTCGGAACAGCATGCCTTCTTTAACACTGTTACATCTGTACACCACCTCTCATTGATGTAAAAGCACGTCCCGCCACCACGTGATTTCCCCGTTGATTCTGCGTTGCGATCCGCTCTAAACAGCTGATAACCTGGCAGATGAAGCGCGCCGTCCGGGATCGTGTCATTCAGCCAGGTTTCCGTGAAGCATAGAGCAGCGGAGTTTGAAAAGTCTTTATTTGTCCGAGTGAGCAGAAGTAGTTCGTCCGTTTTGTTGGGTAGAGAGCGGAGATTCGCCAGATGGATGCTAGGCAGTGCCGTTCGAAATCCACGCTGACGAAGCTTAACGAGAGCGCCAGCTCGCTTTCCCTGTCTGCGCGTCCTGAGGCGTTTGATCAGTGCCGCCGCTCCGCCAACTACAACGTTTAGCAAAACGTCCGAATAATCGGTAACCGGTAGGATATTTTGAGGTGTGTTCTGCCGAATGTTCAGCAGTTCATCCCTACTAAAACTAATTGTGTTTTAGAGACAAAAAACAGGAAAAACTAACAAAAACAGTACAGACACTGGAGAGCCAAACACTGTGGCTGCCATGTGCGGCGCCATCTTGGTAAATGTTTTACATGTGTATATATATATATATATATATATAAAGTTGTTTTACACATAATAGAAGCAAGGCATGTAAAACATTTTAGAAATGCTTTCTTTAAAGTATCTCAAGTGAACATTAAAGATATCTATTAATTACAAAACAGATGTTTGTTATTGTAAAAACATGTAACAACGTAAAGCAGACGTCTAGGATTTAAACACAGCTTATGCACCACCAAGTTATAAATCAAGAATGTTTATGATATACAGGACAGTTTACAGTGTCAGTGGAGGTAGTGTTTCAGGATTTGTAATCCATTTCTGGTCAACTTGTGGATGTACATAGCTAATATTGTCTTTAATTTGTCCAAATACCGTTGTTTGGCGTTAGGAGTCAGTTTGTCCTGCTAGTGCATATTTTTTCTGTTTCCTTTCTTCATATAATACCTTCATCAACATTTAAATGCTTTACGCAAGCAAAACCGTAGACACGTACCAAAATAACACTAGCGAATCGAGATCCTTCTAAAATGGCGGTGGTACCCAAACATGTAAGCGTCGTGATCCGCGTGACATCAGATTTACATTCACATGGCACAATGTGTCACAGAGTAACATCACTACATTTGTTTTGTAATTGTTTAATGACATCTAGCAATTTTAATATTTAAACAGCTACCTCACACGTAACACCACTGTTTGCTGTCATTTCTCAGAAAATTAATTATTTAATTAGTAAAATGTTTTCGTAATACGTGTAATTCTGAAAAAAGTTAAGCAGTTGAAATTAGTTTTTATTAGCACTTAGCACCATGTGGACGTTAGTGCTAGTGACATTGATAGCATAATACAACATCAACAGCACTAATATCACATTTTGCATACACATGTAACTATCAAAATATATGGGACGAATATAGATGTAATTTACCTTGCAGTCTGGTCACGATGTCGAAGAGATGTGAACGCTGTTTGTTCCGTTACTGCTTTTTGCAGGTGTGCAATACCGCCACCGACCAGAGTGGATCCACTTCTGGTTCTAAACGATTCAATTTCTGGGAAATCACATATGATCCAATCTCTTAATGCTTAACTAATTGGATCTGGCTTGTTTCACAGCTACTTGTATTTATACCATACACATAACATTTAACAGATTAAATCGAATAGTTTTCACAGTTAACACATTTACATTGATTCTGAGCATTTTGACTACATATAATTTGAAAAGAATATATATATATTATTTAAATAAAATCAAAAGGATTTAATACATAATTTTAAACTATGCCATGATTCATTTTTTTGAGCGTAGCATTTGGTTGTGTTATCAAATCAAGCGACGTCTCCAACTAATGGCCATATAACAACATTGCTGGTGAGTGACCAGTGCTCTCATGCGGTGCATTACAAAGAGCAAAACAGATTTGCGAAAGATACTTGTCCCATGAAGTGTGTTTGTCCCCCACATATGCACGGATTACGTCTTCAATGTGCAGTTCACTCTCTTGGTTGCGTTAGTTTGTGGGTGGTACTCTGTTGTCAACCGGTGTTCAGTACTAAGGGCAGCGATCACGTTCAAAGAGCTTGCTAACATAGGTGTGCCCTGATCCAAAAAAAGATAAGTGGGTGTGCCATGATCTCACTAAGGAATTTACTTGCTGAGCTGTTGCCGACCGCACTGCACTCACTTCCACCCACTTCCACCCACTTTGAGAAGTAGTCAACAAAAACAAACAAATATTCATTTGCATTCTGAGTATGAGGAAGCGGACCCACAAAATCTATTCCCGTGTATTCCCAGGGCTTTAGTAGTTTGATCGGAACCATTAGGTCTGCAGGTTTTCTTTGGCTCGGTTTAGTTAACTGACACACAGGGCATGAAATAACATGTCTTTTTGTGTCCACTGCCATTTTTGGCCAAAAGAACCTTTGTTTCAGCCTGGCCAGATTTTTTGTCACACTGAGATCGGTCAGTGATCTTGACCAAGGAGAGACTGTGCAGATCCAAACCACATGCATTGGCAGAATGTCAATGGGACCCACACTATGTGGCAGTGGGCTGCATGAAAGAGTGTCTGGAACATTATTCTGAACACCTGGCTTGTGGACGATGCTAAAATCAAAATCCTGTAGGCGCAAGGACCATCTCGCCAGTCGCCAAGAAGGGTTGGGACGATTCATCAACCACCTCAGGCTATTGTGGTCTGTAGAAATGGTTACGTGAAGGCCCTCAATGTAAGGTCTAAAATGTTCCAGGGATGGCGCTCTGAACGTGAAATCTCACGTGATCCAAGATGACGGCGTCGGCCTCGGCATTGGCATTGTAAACATCCGAACAATCTAAAAAGTTACATAAGAGATAAACTTTTCTTCTTCTTCTTCTTCTTCGTCTCAGTCCAAATACATTTAAATAAAACACAGCGGACTCACGGCAACTGTGGAGAGCAATGAAAACCTCAAACGATTTTTAGACGATTACTTTTTTGGACGTAACATCATGCCTCAGCCACAGCCAGGAGGATTCGGCAGAAACAGAAGAAAGTACCACAACAGTAGAGGTGAGCTTGTTGGAATCTATAAACAACAAGCTGGCAATTCTCGAACTGTTAGGACTTCAAAGAGTTAAAGACAAGCCTCGAATTTAGCCAGTCTCAAATTGAAATGCTTCAGTCCCAAAACAATCATCTACAAACAAAAATCTTGGCTCTAACAACACAAATCAGTATTCTTACCACAGAGTACCAAATGAAAGAAACCATCCTAGATCTTCAATGCAGAATATGCGAAACAATTTAATATTCTCAGGCATACCAGCAACCCCACAAGAAAACCCAGAAGATGCAATCAAAGAATTTATACACTTCTCTTTAAAACTACCCATGCCAACAGCCAATACAATCTCCTGTCACCGTGTACATCGGATCGGCCAAAAAACACTGAGTTCAAACGACCTCACCCAATAGTAGTAAAATTTTAACGATACAAACATAATGAATTAGTGAAAACTAAAGGAAAAGAACTACGAGGTACCCAGTTTGGGATGAACGATCAGTTTCCCTGAGAAATTCAAGAGCGTCAAAGAAGACTAATCCCGATAATGAAGCAACAGCGGAACGAAGGAAAAAGAGCGTATCTCAACATAGACAAACTGTACATTAATTCGCAACTTTACAGGAGCCCTGACATTACGTAGATATAAAGTCGGACAGGTTAAGACCAACTTGCCACCAATGCAAGGTGTAAGAAGGAAAAAGGGAAGGGGAAGAAAGAAAAGAAAAAAGGAAAAAAAAAATTTTAAGTCCACATGTCACCCTCAACAAATAAATGTTTCTTGTGTATTCTAATTTCGTATTGTCTTTTCAACTTACTAAATCTTGTTTGTTAAATGTTAAATGTTCCATCTATCCATTTCTCTCATGTACCACAGCTTGTAATCTTACTAAAATGTTTCTGTTCAAATATCGCAAGAATAATAGAGCAGTATGCAATACCATTAGAAAGAGTAAACACATAAATGAAGTTAGTTAGTTGGAATGTGTGGGGCATTAACTCACCAATTAAAAGAACCAAAATATTAACCCACTTGAAAAAATTAAATGCTGATATATGTCTGTTGCAAGAAACTCATCTTGCAACATCTTCAGAACATAAGAAACTTCAAACAGCACAATCTACACAGATATTTTTCTCATCCTATAACTCAAAAAAAAGAGGAGTAGCCATTCTCATAGGAAAAAACATGCCAATTGTCATTAATAAAACCGTAACCGACACAGAAGGACAATACGTTATTGTTAATCTAACTATCAGTAATAAAGATATGACAATTGCCAATGTTTATGATTGCCAATGTTTACTAACAATGATGATGGAAATTTTTACCACACACTTTTCTCCCTAATATCAAACATATCACAATCTACAGTAATCATATGAGGAGACTTTAATACAGTTATCAATCCAGTACTAGACAAATCTAACAACCAAGACTCAATGAAAACACATAATTCTACAGAAATCATAAAACAATATATGACAGATCATGGACTTGCCGATAACTGGAGACAGAAAAATCCCACAATAAAAGAATATACATATTTTTCTCCTGTCCTTAAAACATACTCACGCATAGACGTCTTTTTAACAAGTAATTCCATTAACTCACTGATATCACATGCGACAGTTGAACCCATTATCATCTCAGACCATGCACCAATCACTATTAGCATTAACCTAAATAATGAAAGAACCACACATAGATGGCGTATGAATATATCACTACTTCAAGATCGAGAATTTGATGAATATTTTAGGAAAGAATGAGCATCTTTTATAGAATTAAACAATACACATATATCTGCGACAACACTCTGGAAGACAGCAAAGGTAGTAATGAGAGGAAAGATAATATCTTACTCCACATATTAACATAGGGGAAAAAAAGAACTAGAAATGGAACTTGAAGAGAAGTTGAAAAAATGACACCTTACTTATTCTCCACAACCAGATGAACGGATAATATTAGAAATACATCAAATAAAGAATCAACTGGACGATATTTTATGCAAAAGAATAGATTTTTAGAAGCAACGTCTGCATCTTAAACATTGTGAAAACAATGATAAAACAGGAAAATATTTAGCTAACTTACTTAAAAGAAATAAGAACATTAATACCTGCGATTAAGAATTCTAAAGACAAGATAGTTCACACATCACAAGAAATAAACAAAACTTTTTGAATATTTTATAAAAATTTATATAATGTTACATGTATTATTTTTAAATAACCTGAACTTACCTAAACTAAGTCAAACCCAGAAAGAAGAATTAGGAAAGTAATAACGATTAAGAAAGCCCTACTCTCCCTATCAAACAATAACACCCCAGGTCTAGATGGTTACTCACCTGAATTCTATAAACACTTTTGGTCTACCATTTCACCACTGTTTTTAAATATGATAGCAGAAATCCAAAGCAATGCATCTATCCCATGTCATATGAACACCGCATTAATTTCCATCCTACTTAAACCAAATAAAGACCCTTCATTATGCTCAATTTATAGGCCATTATCTCTTATTAACACAGATGTAAAAATAATTAGCAAAGCCTTAGCCACATGTTTGGAAACGGTCATCTCAGAAATCATCCATCCAGACCAAACTGAAGGTTTATTAAGGGACGTCACTCATCAAATACACGTCGCTTATTTAATATCATGAATATCTGTAAATCTCAAAACACAATTATCGTATCATTGGATGCAGAAAAACCTTGTGATAAGGTAAACTGGCACTTTCTTTTTGCATCACTACAAAAATTCGGGTTTGGTGAAACATTTATTCAATTGATCAAGACACTATATAGCACACCAAAAGCATCTGTAATCACAAATGACATTATTTCACCATCATTCCAACTACAATGTGGGACAAGGCAAGGATGTCCTCTCTCTCCATTACTCTTCGCAATATTCATAGAACCACTGGCAATTGCAATAAGGGAAAAAAAATAACAATAGATATTACAATAAATGAGAACACAAATAAAATTTCTCAAAAGTATCAGACTACACCATAAACTGGTCAGAATCTTACCAATTAATAAAACTTTTCAGAACACAGGATTTACAAACAGTCACTTTAATGTAGGCAATATCACTTATCTAGGAATACATATATTACATCACTTATCAGAACTATTCAGTTTAAACTTCATACCACTACTTAAAGTAATTGAAGATAACCTAAATCGATGGATGAATCTCCCAATATCTCTCTTAGGATGAATTGCTACAGTAAAAATGTCCATACTACCCAGAGTTAATTATTTGTTTACAATGATCCCTATAATTCGGAATAAATTGTCGGTAATAGCCTGTGAGGCAGAGAAATCCCCTGACTTGTTTCACGTCCGTTGGCGTTTTAAACTCAATGACTGCTTCCACATTTTTTGGGTCAGGCGAAATACCGTCCGGTGTGATCCTGTACCCTAGGAAGGTAAGTTCACTTAACATTCTGGGGTCGGCTAAGGCGCCGACGGGAGCACTAGCATATTTTCCAGATGGCAGCGAAAATAATTTAAATTGCTCCCTCAATTTTGATTGGACACATAAAAGTAATACATCACTTGAATCTGTAAAGGCTTTACTTTCATTTGTGTACACTCACTATATCAACAAACTTTTGTGGTTTTTTAAAATAAAGAAAATATACAGGGTGCCCTTTCAGTCTTCTCAGTCTCCATGAATATCCAGTTGAAATGCGTCATTAAAATGAACTGAAACTCAGCGAATACATGACACACATACATGAAATATATATCTATAGAAAGATGTCTGCTTTCAAATGAAGTAAGTCTTATCGAACAGATTTTCTGTGTTAACGTGTGATATGTTATGCCCACATCAACTCGTAAACAAAGCAGCAACGTGTTTATGTCGGAAACTTTCATTTTTGGAAGAAGGCGCTGAGAGGAATTAGCCTTGTATTTACCCCAGCTGACGACGCGCTGAGAGGAAAGCTTGTTTATCTCACAAACAAAAGGCAAGCACGGCTATGGCCAGCTGAGGAGAACTCAAGTGCAAGTAAAGTTTCTTATTGGCATTAGAAAATGTGTTGTTATGACATAAACTTGAACGCATTTACTAGTTGGACTTTCCCAAAACTATAATTCCTGACTAAAATGTGTGAAATTGACAGTGTTGGAAATAACATTACAAAAGTAATAATATTACCGTAGTATATTACTTTTTGCTGTAATGCAGTAATATAACACATTACTAATAAAATTTGTATAATATTATTACTTATTACAATCTCAGTAATGCAAGTTACAACAACATATTTTAACTCAAAATTAAGTGGTTAATTTACCAACACCGCAAAACAGCACCAGAGAAAAAAATCCACATGTAAAATAGTTTGTCTATTTCCTGTTGCTAAAATTCAATGGTTAAGATGACTGCCAAGACAGATAATACATATGTGAGATAGACACACTCGCATTTTATTCATTTCATCAGAGAAAAGAATAAGAATGCACAATTAGGCATAATCTATGTGTGACACCAAACTTACAACAAGGAGAAATTGCAGAAATAACTCGTAGAAACGTCTAGGTTACGTACGTAACCCTCGTTCCCTGAAGGAGGGAACGGAGACGTTACATATGGGAACTCGCCTGAGTGACCAATCACCTCTGAGCTTTACAGAAAAGGCCAATGAAATTGGCGAGTGGAGTTTGCGTGCAACGCCACTCCCCCGTACATACGGGTATATAAGATGGCGGCGCGCATCCACTCATTCAGGTTTTTGCTGAGGAGCCGAGCCGCAGCCCGGCGTCAGCGCAGCCTAGGGTTGTGGCAGGGGATGTAACGTCTCCGTTCCCTCCTTCAGGGAACGAGGGTTACGTACGTAACCTAGACGTTCCCCTTCAGTCGTTTCACTACGACGTTACATATGGGAACAGACCCATGGAAAAGGCCACAACCCTGAGGCTGCGTTACGCAAGACACCAAGTGCCGACAGGCGGACGTGTCGGAAAGTGGAGTCACTACGTAACCTTCCCAACGCCCTAGGGACCAGTAGAGGGGCCCCATAGGGGTGCCAGATGTACTGAAGCATGGGTTGGGGGGGCGGAGCACATGTGGTTTAGGCATGTGGAATAAAGAAATTGAATACATCTAATCTGTTATAGATGTATGAGGGAAAACACAGCCTTCTGGCTGACTGTGGAGAAATACTGAGACATGTTGCCACAACCTTCTGGGCGAAGGAGACCCAGTCGGAGCACAGTCGCGGACTACTCCGCATCTAGTCCTGACTGCGGGGCATGGAGGACCCAGGTTCGCCGGAGGGAACATACTGGGAGATAGCGCACGGATCCCGTGGGAATGGCGCAGCAAGCCGACACCTGCCGGCCTCCCGCAAATTACCTGATGTTACCTTAACACACGGGAGGACACGGGCTCGACGCGGAGATTATAGAATCTCGCGAAGGTGTTAGGTGTCGCCCAGCCCGCAGCTCTGCAGATGTCTGCTAGCGAGGCGCCGTGCGCCAGCGCATAGGAGGAGGCAACACTCGAGTGGAGTGAGCTCGAACTCCTAGGGGGCACGGCTCCCCCTGGCTTTCGTAGGCCAGGGAGATGGCATCTACCACCCAATGGGCCAACCTCTGCTTGGAGACAGCATTTCCCTTCTGCTGTCCTCCGAAGCAAACAAAGAGCTGCTCGGAGCGTCTGAAGCTCCGGGTGCGGTCCACGTAAACCCGTAAGGCACGAACGGGACACAGCAACGCTAAGGCCGGGTCTGCCTCCTCCGGGGGCAGAGCTTGCAGGTTCACCACCTGATCCCGGAAGGGTGTGGTGGGAACCTTGGGCACATAACCGGGCCGGGGTCTCAGGATAGAAGAATCAGCCGGCCCGAACTCCAGGCACGCTTCGTTGACAGAGAAGGCTTGTAGGTCCCCGACCCTCTTGATGGAGGCGAGCGCGGTCAGGAGCGTTGTCTTAAGCGACAGGAATTTAAGCTCGACTGAAACCAGCGGCTCGAAGGGAGGTCCCCGCAGGCCCCGAAGGGCGACGGAGAGATCCCAAGAGGGTACAAGGTGCGGTCTAGGGGGATTAACCCTTCGCGCACCTCTGAGGAACCTCACGACCAGTTGATGCTTCCCGATGGATGTTCCATCGACTGCATCGTGATATGCCGCGATGGCCGCGACATACACTTTGAGAGTTGAAGGAGACAGCCTACGCTCCAACTTCTCTTGCAGGAAGGAAAGCACTACTGCGATCGGACATCTCTGTGGGTCCTCCCCACGGGAGGCACACCAGTCAACAAAGAGACCCCACCTCAGTGCGTAGGCCTGCCTCGTGGAGGGGGCTCTAGACTGAGTGATAGTTTCTATCACGGCCTGTGGAAGGCCGGCGAGGTCTACCGTGTCCCGTCCAGAAGCCACACGTGCAGGTTCCATAGATCGGGACGCGGGTGCCAAATCGTGCCCATCCCCTGAGAAAGAAGGTCCTTCCTCAGGGGAATCTTCCAGGGAGGGGCTGTCGCGAGGAGCGTGAGGTCGACGAACCAGGTCCGGGTGGGCCAGTATGGCGCAACCAGCAGAACCTGCTCCCCGTCCTCCCTGATCTTGCACAGGGTCTGTGCAAGGAGGCTCACTGGGGGAAAGGCGTACTTGGGCCCCGGAGGCCAGCTGTGTGCCAGTGCGTCCCTGCCGAGGCTGTTGGGAGCCTCGTTGAGGGAGTAGTAGAGCTGGCAGTGGGAGGATTCCGGGGAGGCAAACAGATCTATCTGGGCCTTGCCGAATCGACTCCAAATCAGCTGGACTGTCTGGGGGTGGAGTCGCCATTCTCCAGGGTGGGTGGGCTGCCGTGAGAGCTGGTCGGCTGCACGGTTGAGCTCCCCTGGTATATGAACGGCGCGCAGCGATTTCAGCCGCGTCTGACTCCACAGGAGCAGATGGCGGGCGAGTTGCGACATACGACGGGAGCGTAGACCACCCTGGCGGTTGATGTACGCTACGGTCGCAGTGTTGTCCGTGCGGACAAGCACGTGCTTGTGGCGGAGCATCGGAAGAAACCGACGCAGCGCGAGAAGCACTGCTAGCAACTCCAGGCAATTGATGTGCCAAAGCAGTCGAGGTCCTGTCCAGGAGCCCGAGGCTGCTTGCCCGTTGCATACAGCACCCCAACCCGTGGTGGAGGCATCTGTGTAAACCACAACATGCCTGGAGACATGTCCTAAGGGGACTCCGGCCCGTAAGAAGGCAGGGTCTGACCACGGGCTGAATAGGCGGCGACACTGCGGGGAAACGCCAATCCGGAGTGTGCCACGGTGCCATGCCCATCTCGGGACTCGATCGTGTAGCCAGCGCTGAAGCGGTCTCATATGAAGCAAGCCCAGCGGCGTTACCGCGGCTGCAGCTGCCATATGCCCCAGGAGCCTCTGAAATGTTTTGAGAGGGACCGCTGTTTTGTGCCTGAATGATTTCAGGCAGTTCAGCACTGACTGCGTGCGCTCGTTGGTGAGGCAGGCTGTCATATTGACCGAGTCCAGCTCCATACCGAGAAAAGAGATCCTCTGCACTGGGGAGAGTTTGCTCTTCTCTCGGTTGACCCGAAGGCCCAGATGGCTGAGGTGCTGAAGCACCAGGTCCCTGTGTTCGCACAACAGATCTCACGAGTGAGCCATGATGAGCCAGTCGTCGAGATAGTTGAGGATGCGAACGCCCTTCCGCCATAGCGGAGTCAGGGCACCCTCGGCGACCTTCGTAAAGACGCGGGGGGACAAGGAACGGGCCAAATGGGAGCACCTTGTACTGATACGCTCGACCCTCGAAAGCAAACCGTAGAAAGGGTCTGTGTCGAGGCAAAATCGAGACGTGAAAGTACGCGTCCTTCAGATCTATGGCCGCAAACCAATCCTGGTGTCGAACGCACGAAAGGATACGCCTCGAAGTGAGCATTTTGAACGGCAGCCTGAGAAGGGACCGATTCAAAACTCGAAGATCCAGGATTGGTCGTAACCCACCGCTCTTCTTGGGCACGATGAAGTAAGTGCTGTAGAACCCCGACCTCATCTCGGCTGGAGGGACAGGCTCGATTGCGTCTTTCGCCAGTAAGACAGCAATCTCCGCACGCAGGACAGAGGCATCCGTGTCCGAGTGGACAGGGGTGAAAAGGACGCCTCTGAATTTGGGCGGGCGCCTGGCGAACTGAATCGCGTAGCCGAGACGTACCGTCCGGATCAACCACCGGGACGGGCTGGGCAGCTCTAGCCAGGCTGCGAGCCTGGTCACCAGTGGGATCAGCGGAGCATTGACCGACGTGACCGCGGTGGGGCGGCCTGCGGGAAGGGGAAGGGGACTGGTCCCAGAAGGATGAACGTCCTGGAGAGCAGTCTGGCCGCTCTGAGCAGCACTTACCTTCCTCCCAGGGTCCCGCGCTGGCGAATGTTGGCGCCGAGTCCGAACCCGAGGAGACATCTTGTCTGACAGGAACAGAACTCGGGGCACTTGGCCCAGAGATGTGGAAAATTGCTCTTTCTGTGAGTGGGTGGGTACCGCCGACCCGTAGGTCGATGGCAGCTGAGCGCACAGACAGTCCCGGCCCTCCACCGGGGGCGGGGGAGCAGATGTTGTCGTCCCCCGAAGAGCAGCTTCCATCATCTCCAGGCTGCCCGTGTCAGGAGCGCCGCGCAGACCTGCGGGTCTTAGGGGTATGAGGGGGCTCCTGAGCAGCGGGCGGCGCCGCTCCCCTGCGGCGGCCACGACGTCTGGCGGCGAGGCGCGCATCATGGGCCTCAGCCGGAGACGGAGCAGGTAGGTCTTGCTTCTTGGGCACCCGGGGACTTCGTGGGAGTCGCACGCCAGGGCAAGATGTGACTGATCGCCTCAGTCTGCTTCTGGACTGCCGAGAACTGCTGGGCAAAGTCCTCGACAGTGTCGCCGAAGAGGCCGGCCTGGGAGATAGGAGCGTCGAGAAAGCGTGCTTTGTCGACATCTGCCATCTGCGCCAGGTTCAGCCAGAGGTGGCGTTCCTGGACCACGAGTGTGGACATCACCTGACCAAGGGACCGCGCCGTGACTTTAGTCGCCCGGAGGGCGAAGTCGGTCGCCGCACGCAGCTCCTGCAAAACCGCTTGGTCAGGACTACCCTTGCGCAGTTCTTTTAACGCCTTGGCCTGGCGCCGCAGCACTGTAGGCTTTGCCGGTCAGAGCCGACGAAAGCCTACAGGCTTTGGACGGGAGGCGCGGAGAGCCCCGCCAGGTGGCGGCGTCTTGCGGGCATAAATGCACCGCACGCTCAACCTGAGGGACCCCCTCGTACCCCCTGGCCGCCCCGCCATCAAGGGTAGCGAGGGCTGAGGAGGTAAGGCGTGAACGAGCCGAATGAGGGGCCCGCCACGCCTTAACCAGCTCATCGTGCACCTCGGGGAAGAAAGGGACTGGGGGCGAGCGCGGCGGCGCCGCAGACCTCGTCCCCAGAAACCAATCATCCAGCCTCGAAGGATCGGGAGGAGGCACCTTCGGGACCTCCAGCCCGATCCCCTTGGCGGCCCGGAGGAGCATGGCCGACAGTTCGGCGTCCGCCTCAGACGGAGCAGCGACCGCAGAGGGGCGCCGCTCCGCCGAAGTGCCCGCCTCATCTGCTGACCGTTCACCCTCTGATGCTGAGATAGACATCTCTTCCTCCGGGGGAGCACCAAAAGAGACGCTGGGCCCGCTTTTAGACGGGGGAGCGGTCTGTTTAGGCATCACCACGGGACCACGCGGTGGAGCGGAAGCCCGCGGGGTATCAGCCGGCGGGACATTCTGCACCGTCACCTGGAGGTCCCCCAAGCGCCTCGCCGAAGCAGCCGTAAAGTCTTTACGTCGAGGGGAGCCGTCTCGCGAACGAGAGGCGGGACCTCAACGTGGCCATGGACATGCGCTCGCAATGAACGCACGAACCATCCACAAACGCTGCCTCTACGTGCGCTCGGCCCAGGCACGTGAGACAGCGATCATGACCGTCAACGGAGGTGAGGAAACTACCGCACCCAGAAACGCACGGTGGGAAAGCCATACCGGGACAATGGCTCTCGACGACCGTAAGGAAATTGCTCTCTTAGATCCCGGTTCGCCCAGGGAGGACGCGGCACAACCGTGCGCTCAAGCTCGCTGGAATGCGAGAAGCCGGCTCGTTCCGTCTTTAGGCGGCCGGCTCGCAGGATCTGACACCTCGTTGCAGGTGTCGGAGGCTCTTCTGTGCTTTCTTCAATCTTGAAGTAGCTCACAGGCGGTGAGGCTCTGAAGCGAAAATCTGAATGAGTGGATGCGCGCCGCCATCTTATATACCCGTATGTACGGGGGAGTGGCGTTGCACGCAAACTCCACTCGCCAATTTCATTGGCCTTTTCTGTAAAGCTCAGAGGTGATTGGTCACTCAGGCGAGTTCCCATATGTAACGTCGTAGTGAAACGACTGAAGGGGAACACCTGGACTGGTACTACTAACGCTAAGCTAACGGAAACAGAGAGCTGCGGGGTTGGAGAAGAGAAAGAATGCAGCAGACAAGCATAGACAAGCAACAAAAATTAAGTTAAACTAAAATTAGCAAAATCTGTTTTTATCAAATCATAGTCTATATATAAAATGAATGAACACACAAATATATTTAACTTAAAAAAGCCTAATTAACAGATTAACAAAACGAAAGGTGACATATGAGTGACATATGCTGCTTTTTGGTTTGGTTCTTTAGTTTGGTTCATGTTTGAAAAAAACAGAAAGAAAAACGAGATAACAGAAATAAAAGTATGAAAATAAAAGTCTTCGACTGAGTATTTTTTTGTTGTTTGTTTCTGCTGTTCGAACGCGCCGGCGCCTCACACACAGATGCAGCACTGCAAACATTGCAGCCTGTTCATTATCAGAATAAAATACAGTCAACCAAACATATACACTGATTAATTAAAATAGTACATACTGTGTAGTACAATCCGTGCCGTAGCGCTGTAGCGCAAGTACAGCCTGGTTTACTAATAAATAATAGTCTAGCATTCAAATACGTCACGATTATGGATACATTTAATTGGATTCATGCTGAATGAGAAAGGTAGGCTGCTAGAGAACAACACGTTTGCTTTCAGTTCCGCTTTAAATTAGCCTAATTTGTCTTGGCTTGTTTAGCAACTTATATATTTCATTCTTGTTTTGTTCCGAAAACCGTTCAATAGTCTATAGGCTAGGTATTGTGTTTATTGTTTGTACATTTTAACATTTCGCTTTATTTACCGGCGTTATTTATAAATGTAATAATTTTGTGCTTATCTGCGTTTAACCTAAACTACAAGTAACGTTAATGTAGATCTACATACTGGTAGCCTATCTAAATATGATTTTATAATTTTATGTTATATAGACCTAGCTAATTACCTTCCACTGGATGTATAATGAGCAGCAATAAACTACATTTTAATATTTTATAATGCCTAGTACACAGTTCTGTGGATATTTTAGTTAAAGTAACTCAAGAGTAGTGTAACGCATTACAATTCAGAGACAGTAATATTGTAATGTAACTAATTACTTTTAAAAGACAACTTGCCCAACACTGGAAATCAAGTGCAACATTTTGAAATATGATAGGCAAACTTTCAGTGCATCTGTAAGGTGTCAGGAATGTTTTATGTTTCATAAGCAATACAACATAAAAGTAGGGCTAATGTTTAGAGGATATAAAAGTAATGTATAAGAATGCTTAGACCGATGTTTACTGTTAAATACTCTGTCTGCAAGTATCTGCTCAAATGTGTTTATAATGTGCCTAATAATAATTTAGTTTCTCAGATGTTGTTTTTGTATAATGATAAATACAAAGCATGTCTGCATATGATAGCTATAAATCACACAGGAAATATTAGTGATTGCTAATGTAACAATATAGTTGCTCTTGGCCTATCAACATGCTCACTGATTTATTCATTCATTTATTTATTTATTTTAGTGACCAAATACCTATATGAATATTTTTGGGATAGAAATTATAGAACTAATCCTTTTATTTAGCAAGGATGCTTTAAATTGCTCCTGATATTAACAAGCTCACAGATGTTTTTTTTTTTTTTAGTTGTTTGTGATCTGATACCTGCACAACAAATGAATCCTGCAAACTGTTTTCCGCTGAAAGCGCTGTACCAACATCAGATGTTCAACTACACTGATATTCTAAGGTAAAACAAGTTCCTTGACTATTGATAATGAGTTTTGCGGGCACTTAAATATCAGGTGTGATTTACTTGTTTCATTTGTTGAACAGAAATCAGAAAACAGTTTTCAGGAATTACACAACGTCTGTTCACATCACATTCTGTGGTTAGATCAGCGTGCTTAATGATGTTTCTTTGACCTTCATTGTGTATGTTTTGATGATACTGTGTTGTAAATAAAATACAAATAATCTAAAACCCCATTCTTTGAATCTTCTTACATTGTTTCCTACCTGACAGTCAGTTTCATTGATGGGCCATTAGAGCAGGGCCTTTTGTCTCTCAGGTGTGAATCACTAAATATTCATGGCCGTTGTCATGCCCTTGCATATTCCCTTGCGATCACAAAACACGTCTTAGAAAATGTAAATAAGTATACTTTTTTTTGTGAATGACTGAACAAGATGATTTTCACATCATTTTGTAGACAAAAACTCTAGCTTACAACATCAAATGTTCTGAATGTGTTTCATGACCTTATTTCAGTGACTTTATTTAGAAATTATTCACTAACCACGCATAAACGTTTTCTCAGAAACACAAA